>JAANSN010003354.1:0-18941 GCA_036850665.1 Dicranocentrus wangi | reverse complement strand
GATTCGTACGTTCGAATGATGCATAATGATCCTTATTTTTACATTCACAGCCTCTCGTACCTAACCTAACACTTGTTCCGATTATTTAAGTAATACTTGTATAAAACCACCCTGTTGGGTCACTCTGGAGCGTTGCATATTGGCCCTAAGGGTTGCCGCAACGAAATTCCAAAGGTATATTCATCCTGGGTTGCAGCTTCCGATCGATATATAGCTTACTCTTATTACTCAACGGGTGCTATGGGTCAATTTAGCCGAAAAAATTATCATTTGGAATTAGATGGAAACTTGAAAACTTGTTGTGAGTCAGGGTATTCCAATGTGCACCCCTGTTCACTCAAACGCACAGAGCTCTGATTTCACAGGGGAGGACGAGACTGTTGAGAACCTTTAGATAGAAAATGCAAAAGGATTATTTACCCTTGTACCTTGTAAAAAGTATCCTATTTCACAAAAACACAACTTAGAATATACGATGTAAAGGGAATGGATTGTGTTGAGCTAATGCAATGACGACTTTTTAAACTTGAGATTTTCCAGAGGCACAAGTGTACTCGGGGAATTTCTGTAGTCATGCATAAAGTGTAAAACAAGCTAGCCGTTTCAGGATGATTAAAGAGAGGAAATACTGCCGGATTCTGTGCCAGACCATATGTCCCGCGTAGCTTCTTTAAAGGAACCTCTGCACATTACATTTCATAAGTTAAATGATGTATAGGTAGGTATGTTCTGTCAGATATCCAGCCAGTGGGTTTCTTGGTCATATGAATGCAAACAGTTAAACTTGAATGGCTCGCTTTGTTCCAGTTTTTGTGACGAGATTAGAGTGGCACCTAGGCTGGTTGTGGTTTCCCATGAACATTAAATTTACTTGGTATTTTAAAAAAAAGTGGTCACAACAATTTGCTGCACACATGCCCATCCATATTATGTAAATTGGGAAAGAAAAGGAAGGCTAATGCAATAAAGAGACAAAGATATCATGAGTGCGATGACAAGCCTTCTACATTCGCATTTGTGATGGTTGGCTGCACCCCACTTTTATTTTTCTTGATCCTACCCTACCGTTTTACTACTCGTACTCCCGTTTCTCATTCCCATGAAATCTCATGTCGTGCAAAAAGTGTGCAAAAACTTTGGATTGTAGATCTTGCTTTACCTTTTTTATCCTCCGGAACCTCGCATTCCATGTCCGCTCCAATTCACCTCATTGGTTTGTTTGCTGTCTGACTGACCGAGTTGGGAGATGGGATAGTGGGATGGTGTAATCCAATCCAAAAAAGACTTGTGTTTTCAGAGTGTGGGTCTTCCAAGTTCCAAGCTGGAGGTGGAACTTGACAAAAAATACAGTATATTTAGTTTAATGTATGGTTCTAATAGAAGACAAGGCATGTCTCTAGAGATAAAGGGTCAGAGCCAAACTAAAAACTAGCCCATTAAGCTATCAATAAAATGTTTCTTGATTTCCTTTGCTTCTTCCACCGTGTGTACTCTTGTTGTACCTATTACGTAGAGAGGTCGACTCTTCTCAAGGTTGGGCAAAAAAACTGTAGTTTCCACCTTTTCCTTTGCCAGTCTCGAGAAATGGTGATATTAAAGGGAAGTTAGTTGGTGGAAGAGGATATGTGACGTGATGCCATGTCCTGTCTGATCTCTGTCCTCTGCCTGTTTCCTCCATCCATTCCTTTACAAAAAAAACTTTGTATACCTATATAATAGTGCAGACCCAGGGAATCCAGCTACAAAAATTTTGTAGACACGAATATCTTCCTTATTTTGTCCACTGAATTCCTGTCCAAAGTCCAGAATCCAGCCAGCGACAGGGCCAAAGAAGACGTCGTGGTCTTTCTCTCCGTATGACGCCCATGTTTAGTGGCCGCTTCCTTCACAGCTGGGGTTGGTGCTACTTGTTGTTACGAAGCAAAGGGTAACAAGGACGGAAAGTAAACACGAAATGAAAAAGATTGTGAAAGATAACGTTCTCCACGACGTAGGACAAGTTTCACTTAGCATGATACCTGGACTTCTCCAACTCAGTCACCACAAGACAAACAAGAACGACAAACTTTTGCTTTTTTTGTTTTTGCTCCAGGCTCCATTGAAAAAAGACAAGTTTACTTTCCTTCGTGCCTATCACATACAAAGAAAACAGGTCACTGTTTTAAAAAGAAAAAACGGGGAGAGCGAGAGCTGCATATTTTGTACTAACTTAGATCAATTGTATCTCCCTTGTGACCGTTGGTGTACCCGTGGGAGAAAGCCTAGTCTGAAGTTGTATCTTAAATGTAATGGGATGATAGCAGCTTCTGTATTACTAACATTTTTCCCTTGGAGGGTATAAAGTCATCTTCAAGTGGGATACTTTGTTTGAGAGGGCATGCATATGGAACAGACACTTTTGATTTTTCATCTCGCCTCAATAAATACTCCGCCGGATATCTAAATTTTTCCTTCAAAAAATGGCTTATACGGAACAAAAAGTGGTATTGGTAGAGAAACATTTTTTCGATTGTTGGAAAAATGGGGAACGTGTGGCTTGTGTGCAAAAAAACTGCCAGCGGTATTGGACTTTCAAGCACGTTCTCGGCTGCACGGCTTCCAATTGTTTTTCGGCTTCCTCCTACATTCTCATTACAGGAGGAGGCGTAAGAGCAAGTTCCAAGTGGTGAAATATATTTCACCTTATTACACAGTCGGAATAGTGAATGGGGATCCACCAATTTTGTCTGAGATTCCACGAATTGAGCTATTTTAAACAGAGGGCACAGAAACGGAGACAATCTTCATCGAGAAATTTTGGAAAGAGAGGTTACATATCACGTCGTCATACAAATTGCTTCGAAATGAACAAGGAATGTGATCAAATGAGCCTGCTAATAGTTCTTTCTTTAACACGTTACGTGATCAAGAAGACTAAATGTTTTACGAAGAGGCTTCAAGTTATCTCTTCTCCCTCTCAAGGTATCTCTCGTGGAAGACTATATTCGGTGGAGGTTAAAATCCTTTTTAAACTTGTGTGTGTAATCGTCTTTTTGAAGAACAACTGATGCATTTTTGTTTCAACATTTTGTACCTTTGTACGATATTACGTTTACGATATATTTTCCTTGGGCGATTGAATTCCGAAAGATGAGAAAGGTTTGAACAGTCAGCCGAGGGGTTCTCCAGAACGCATTACTCACACATGGGTACAGGCACAAACCTTTCCTTTTTCGAAAAACGGCAGTTTCCTTAGACTCAAAGTAGGCAAAAATACAGGGGAATCCCATTTCGCACCATACAAAAGTGAGAGTCAAGAGTGGAAGAACTGCGTGCAAACACTGGAAAGTGAGAGGGATATGGACGGAAGCCAAGGAAAGTGATTGATATATCGCATTTTTACACCCGAGGCTATTGATATTGTGTTTGGTTGAGTTAGTCAGTTTTCCTCAATCCTTGCTCAATTTTCCTTTTCCTTTCTGAAATCCCTTTACCTAAAACTGCAAAAAATCAAAATAAGTATATCCACTTTTGATACTTTATATGGTTGGTTACATACCTGTAACGTATTATGTGTCCCTAAAGGTGCAAGCCGGGCTTTTATCTTTGATCTGTTGCTCTTTAATCTGTGTTCGGTTCTGTTGGTCATTTGAACTTTTTGCATTTTAGCCCAGTTTCGACATTCTTTGGAATGATTTTTGGATTGACGACGAGAGAGGAGTTGGAACAGTTGATGACATTCGATTCCTAATTCAAAGTACCTAGATGCATATTTTTTTCGTCAACAAGATGGTATATATACATGTAGGTTGCGCAATGTCTTAAGTAAACACAGGAAGCCATGGGTTGAACATTCACACAATTAGGCAGAGGATGTTTGCCCTTGGGCAATTACATTGTTTTACAATTTAGTCGGTTTTAAGTGAATTAACTTCCCTAATTGCCATTTTTATGATTCTCAAGGTTGAGCTGTGTGACAGCTGCTATTAGTCACATATAAAATACAAGGTATACGATTTTATTACGAACGAGCATCGTGTTTTTACCAACTTAAGTTTTTGTAACAACACCAAGGCACCTTTTAAAAAGTTGAGAAGAGGTATAATCAAAAAATGGACCCCATTGAAATTTTTGACTGAAGAGTGATAATGGAAAAAATGGAGGGGGAAAAGCTATCCGAAATTAAAATCAGCGTCAATCAGAGCGAAAACGAAAAAGATGGGAAGAGCAGTCAGATCACAATCTTTATGAAAAAATTTTGTGTCAGTTCATCTAAAAGGATTACCTATGTATTTGTGCATTACCTCTGAGTATGCCTCAAGCAAATTTATCCATTAGAGGGTAAGAAAAGTGTAAGAAATGCAAGAAAATAGACTGTCACTGTGGATTTTTTAAAGTGTGGATTTGTGGAGGAGGAAGAGGAGTGCAAAGATTGCTCAAGAATACTCAAACAGTGTTTTCTACAAAATAGTGGATTTGATGGTGGGACCTCATTGTCAGTGTGTTTGTAAGTCGCATTGCCCCAGCGTCAGTTCAGCTGCAAGAAAAGGGAAAAATCATGCCACGACGACAATCAATAAACCACCTGGGCAAATCAGGAACGATGATGTAGTAACAGGAATGGATCTGCTATGCATCACTAAATCAATGGGGGTAATTAAGCAAGAAAACAAAATTGACATCACTTCAGTGGGAGTAGATACAATCACCCACTTACAGAAAGTGCTCATCTGAGAGTGAGTCTGACTGAGCTATGCATTTACAAGTGCACGGCGCACCTCAGCACTCAGTTGGATTCGTCAGAAATCAACCGAAAGTAGTGCATTTATCTCTTTTGTCTTGAGCATCTCACCTCACACCTTCGCATTGTTATTCCTACATTTGCCTTTGTTTCGAAAAATCCATTTTGAGGAGTAAAGACGCCCGTTTACTTTACACTTCAGTTGAGTTGGGATCATTAAATTTTGGAATGGGGAGTCGATGAAGTTTTTTCTACCTTTACAGTCACTTTGATGACTAAGGGAAAAAATGGTTGTGTTGTGTGAGAGTGGTTAGTGAGTGACATGGCCGCCTTAGGGATTTTGCCCGTGACTTAAGCCATAATGAACATAAGTTTTGTAGGTACATCAACTTTGGATTGTTCCGGAATCTTGAATAAATGGATGAATCCAAGTCTGGATCTACCTTAAACTGATCTTCCATGCAATCATTGTCATTATAAACAGCGCCTATTTTCCTTCCTATTGATGATCATCATTCGCCTCTCTTGTTTCTTCTAATCTGATGAATCTTCAACTCAATGGACTCAAGTGAGCAATAAGAACAAAAATGTGGAATTGGGAGTCTATGCATGAAATCCCTTGAAGCTGTACTCGCTCGATGGATTACTATCTACAATTGTTTTTTGTATCCAGTCGTGCTGATTGAAATTTGTGGAATCTTGTTTCCCTTGCAGTGATCCGGTCCCGGACTAAATGGTAAGCTGGTGTGATAGTGGAAATGAAGGAGATTTGAATTTGGAATGAGTTCGTTGTTTAAAAGTTTAAATGTTTTGCTGTGGGGTGGCTTGTGTTGGATTGAATGCGAGATAGCAACTCGATAATGGCACGATGCGATGGACAGGTAGAAGGAAGTGTGGTCCATTACACACTCAAAATCCATTCGTTCAAGGGACTCCTCGGGCATCAGTGCAGTGCATTGTGCATTTCCACAGGCAACGTATAATAAGTACGCTGCTGCTCGGTTCGAATGGTCTACCCCTCACCCCGATCTTTTCGTAAAACCGAGTTACGGATATGGGACGTGTCCTCAAATGGACTCAACTCACCTCAAATGGGAAACCAACAATGCAGAATATAGAGGAATTCACTTTCTCTAGTATACCAAGTACCAACATTCCATAGAAATAGAAATAAGTTTAGAAAGATGTTCTAACTACAAACCACTTTTTTCTTGTATCTTTCTCTCTGAGGAGAGAGAGAGAGAAAGCAATGGGAGAGGTAAAGTCATTCAACAAATTCAGAAAAAATAGAAAAACACAATATGTATTACATCTTCGTACCTTTCCTCACACAAGAATTTTTGTGAGGTTAACATAAATGGCGAGATGGAGAGAAGAGACAAGACTTGATTTCCCTTTAGTATGCTCCATACACGAATTTTCGTGTAGGATGAGTAGCATGCCTCTTCGATCTAGGGGTCAAAACAGGCCAGAAAAGCACGCTGCAATTCACAAGGGTCCACAGAGAAACACGAAATCGCAACAACAATAATAATACACTCTTATCCCATTTTTTCCCAATATACGTACAATAATACCTACATACGAGAAGCGGGTATATAGGTAGTAAAGGTTTCTGTGTACGTGTACCCATCCCATGTTACAATTTAGGACGATGAAGGAACAGAGAGAGTACCTATGTGTGTAAAGGAGCAATTTTGTTATTGCTATCCTGGTCCCCCTTTCGACCTTTTCAAGGGTTGACTTGAGAGGGCGGGGGTACAAAAGGTATGGTATGGCATGGTACTTTTGCTTGTAACTCGTCAGATTCTATATAACCGTGTACAGAAGACAGGCTCATGCATACTTTGTACATTACAGTTATTACTGGAGTTGGAGAATGGGAATATGGGGGATGTGCAGTTTCCATCTTTTCCACTTTTTCCGGGTTTCCTGGTTGGCACAATACGGTGGTGGGAGCATAGTCCACCGGCTATTGTGCAATTGCAGTTTATTTTATCTGCACACTTTCCCCTTCTACCTTTGCATTTTCTCTTTTGGAGATATTCACATCGAACACAGGTCTCTTCTGCTGTTGTTGGTTTGTGTATGTCCATCCACCCGAGACTTTCGTCTTCTCTAGAGACTAAGACACACACAAAGACGGAGAGAGCGAAAGGGAAACGAAACGATTTCAGACACTTGGACTGCTGCTGCTGTCAGAAACGATTTCCTTTCTCGTAATTTCCAACAACTGAATTTTTCGCCACTCTGTCCCGCTCCGCTCAAAATCACATAAGCACTTTATAGAGGGAAATGTGTGTACCCATGTAGAAAAAAGCAAACTAACAATAAGTGGCGGTGGTGTACAATGTATCCTTGGTCCTATCTCGCATATGGGCTACAGCATAATATTATGCCACTTGTTCAAAAGAAAATTCATCTTTCGTGGGATATATTTATATACATTATTTTCCCCTTTTCTTTAACCATAAGTTGGGATAGGAAAAGGAAAGTTGTGCTTTGGAAGTGGCACAGATTTTTGTAACCCGAAGGGATCAAATCTTGCCTGCACAAGATGCTTTCCTTGGAACCCGCCACGACCAAGACAAAACCAAAAATGTCCTTTTACCAGAGAATATTATGGGAATTACTGAAATGAAAAGTGAAGATGTTTCACTCAACGACTATTGCTCCGTGGCGTGGCTGTAGCCAGGCAGGAAGTACATGCCCAGAGTTGAAACGAACGTTATTTGCAATATGTCTCACAACATGTCTTTGTGTCATCATATCTGTCTCGAGTGTTTCGTACTCACTTGTTAGATGAGGATGCACGACATGTCCTACCCATTTTTGCGATGTCATCCCCAGATTTTTTGGTTTAATCAGCAACATGGCCCAAAATAAAACAACATGTTTTGAAGCCCATGTTTAGTCTTGGTGCCGGAAAAGCATTAGCATTAATGCATATATACATATATGTATACCTATTATATTATTGTCGCTTGTCTTGGCCTCTTTTCCACTCAATATGGCGTGCCACGAAAAAAGATAAAATGTAAACAAGATCATGAACTAGTTTGCTTTAGGGAGCGCTTTCCAGAGTTCCAAAGTAGGATGCAGTATTAGATTAGATATGGTAGGTATGGAGCGAGGGAGATACACATGGAAAATGAAGTGGAATTTCGGGAAGAGGCCAGCTCTCCGAAAATTGCATTATTGTTCTGGCATGGCCTATTGAAAACTTAACAACATCACATTTTACATGTGATATGGAGACGGAGCGAAGGTCGACTCTCTCTCTCTCTGTCAGTTTGTTCCAATGCTATACAATCTTGTACACTTTACCAAGCACAAATAATGCGAATTTATACTTAAGTCGAACGAAATACGAAATGTACGTGGGGAGTATTAGGTGCACAAAGTGAACTTGTGCACCAGCCACCACTCACTCCTTCTCCATCGACAACAGTTGACTCGGAGAGAAGGAGAAAGAGAAAACCTCGAAATGCAATCAAAGTCATTTCCTCCAGCTGATGCAAAACTCTATCCCTTTGACTTGCTGCATTGACAAGTCTCTGGTAGGCTTTACTGTTGCTTTGTGGAAAAGCCTGGGATAAAAACATTTTCCAATAAAATGTTTCGTGCATAAGAGCTCTCTCTCTCTGTCTCTGCTCGGTTACTCACTCAAAAGTGGATTGGCTTTAAGAGAAAAATTCAATTTCGCAAAGAGACCCACATTTTCTTTACAACATCCCTTTTCTTCCGTCACCGAGCCACCTAAGTTCTCCAAAGCAGCTCACCTTTCAAATGGGCGAAAAATTAATTTGAGAGCAGGTCGTGATGAAGGGCGAGGTCAGTGCTTCGGAAAAGGAGCAGTTAGGTCGAGTTTCCGTAAAATATGCAACGCCACGCACGCTGCAAATTAATTTTCGCATTTGGTTCACCGCTGCCGAGAAAACTTATAGCCTGGCTAATAAGTTATCGATATTGAATATGCATAACTGTTTTGTGCTGGGGTTACGGTAATATTGACTGCCAGAAAAGCCGACATCCATCCGCAGGAGCGTCGTACCTCGAACAACAGCCAATCACTAGTCAGCAGTATAAGTATGTAATATCTTTTTGTATGCTACAATCTACAATATAGCTTCGGCTTCAGATACAATTTTCGGCATTTTGTCTGTAAGTAAATTTCCCAATCTGACTAATATACATATAACCAACTGGTAATGATTCATTTCTCAGTAACATTCATCATCCAATTTAATAAGGTGAGTGAGATGCGGCATATGTACTCCCCACATTATGTGTATACAGGTGTTCTTATTAGATAGAAACAATAGAGTATGCAGTACATCAGTGTGCAGTGCGGTGTACAGTGTGTACATGCATGATTAACGCGTAGCCACTTGGTGAGTAGGCAAATGGAATAAAGTTGATCATCGTGAGTGAGCTTTGACTCAACTTTATTCTCCTCAATCCCGTTAGCAGCGTGTGCCCCACGTTTTGTCTAACATCTAATCGCAAGCCCTGAGTCGCGGGATGATAGCAGGTAAAGACGCTGAATGTAATGTTCTTACAATATGTGTTAGTATTTAATGCGTGTAATGAGGCTATACAGGTAGGTAGGATCCAAGTCTAGTCGGAGTTTGAATGATGATGCCGATTGTTTGTAATGCGTTACACACCTCCTGCAAATTTATGGCTGTCGTTGTATCAGACGTACACAGGCAGCAGTGCAAACTGCTACGGTCTACCTATAGATGATCGCAGTATACTAATAATAAAAAATAGAAGTGAAGTGAGTTGTAAGTACAGAATACATTATACTATATTACATTTCAGTTCTACATAATAATCATAACGGGATCGATGGGCACACAATTCCTGCAACATTTTCTCCAGGGCTGGTAAACAGGTAGCAGGTGGTTCCAATTCACACCGGCTCTACATTCATATCCTTAGCACGTTTGTAGCGGTGGTGGTACCTGCTCCTCTCTACACTGGTCTACTCTATTGGATTAATAGTAGCTTCTCTCTGGTGAAATATGAAAAACTTCTGTGCGGGGCATTAGTAGCATCACGCATATTCCTGGAAGATAAAAAGAAGTGTACTTGATCATGGCAGAGGGACCAGAGGGTGAATGTGTGTCCCACCCCACTTACCCCACCCTTTATTCCCCTCCATCGCTCCAAGATGGAATTATGTAAAAAAAAATTTGCTGAAAATCCACACATTAACGAAAATTAATCTAATGCAATTTGCAGATGCCGAAGCTCGTGCTCCGGCATACATATATTTATTCCTGCTTTGTCACAATCTTCTGAATCAACTTGGAAAAAATGAATGAGTCGTCGGATAAAAAAGTTGACATATTTTCTTCCAGTGCACTGAAAATGCTGTATCCCAAGTACATTTTCCTAGTTTTCAGTTGAGGAGACCGGAGACGGAAAAGTGGCGCAGTAGTGTTCATCATAATAATTTTATAAGTTTTTAGCCTTTCATCCATCCATTCTCTGGGTCGCTTTCGCCGAAACCCTCTAAGAATGTATAATATTTCTGCATCATAGACTCAACCTTCCACAACGAGCACTGCTACGGAGGAAGTTGATACGTGAGAAAAAGGTTGCACAGCCACTAATCCTACTGCTCCCTCTATACATGCCATAATACTTTGTCCACATATCGTTTTTTCCACCTTCACCTCTCTCAAAACGCCAAGAGAACACCGTCCCCATTTTGCTCAAAAGTTGGTTCTATATGAATTACAAAACAGCCGTGCCCCTGCCCTGCACGTATATTCCATCCAACAGAGCTGCGGTAATGCTCTGGTGCAACTCAAAAAATGACTCGAGTGAATGGACAGAGTGAATGACTCTCTCTCTCCTCGTCTCACTGAAAATAGTAGTGGCAACGGAAAAAGAGGAAGTCACGACAGCCATACCTCTTCCCTCTCATCTAGACATTACCCCACCCCTGTTTTATACCCCACACTCCACAAACTCAAACCCATTTCCATATTTTACCATTCCCACCAAAAACAGCAAGGAAAAAGCCAGGAAGCGGAGAACGGAACTAGAAATATGGGAAGTAGAATTACACTACAAAAATGACAAGGTCTACACTAATATTCACTTTTAGAACTCGAATGCACACCATTCCGTTTTTTACGTCATTCCACCCTCTCTGTACCCAGCCTGAAGTAGATTTGAAAAGGAAAATGCATAATTTTCGTCCAAGAATATGATATGAAAAAAAAATTGAAAAAGATGAAAAAAGCACCGTCAACTGCAGACTGAGCAAGAGGTTGAGTCGAGCACAATGAGCACAACTAACTTCGCTTTAAATTTGATACCATTTCCATTTTTTAAAGTGTAATATATATATATATATATTTCTACAGGTTCCTGTTGTTTTTTTGTGTTGGATCGCCGGATGCAGAATCATGGGAATTCACCGTAACGAAAAAAAAACTCCCAGGTGTACTTCGACTATTACGCTCTAGGTTTTGTTTTTTGAAATGGTCAACAGTAGATAGAATATAAACAGAGTGCAAATATTTTACTAGCTTAAAATTTAAACTCACATTGTTCGTTATATGGGTACCAGCAAGGGTCAAAACGCAGCTTTGTTGTTATACATTTTTATTTTTCCCCAGCTCAGTTCCAGTTCTCAGCCATATTTCGTTGGCATCCCATCCCATATTACGTATTTTTCTAGAAACGAGCAACGGACAGGTATTAGGGAGCATGATTATGATGGACAGAGTGATAATGTTGTTCCAGGAGGAACCAGGTAGAAAATGTAAGCTTGCTCAGCTTCATATCCGGTCCACTCTCCACTCTTCCTCTCCCATTTAATCAAGTCACACAGGCAGAAAGGTGGAACGAAAAAGGGTGAACCCAGGTGTTTCAACAGATCCCCAAATCATTATCGTCATTGTTATAATTATATTTTTAATGGGTCTCAACTCTCCCAGGCTGGAACAGGTAGACACAAATTTTCACGAGCAAACAACCACGTATCCCTTTCCGCACTTAGAAATTAGAGCATTTTTTTGTATTAAAGTGGCGCACCACCTATGGATAGGGGGTATGGTATATGTTCATAATAACAATGTTATAGGCATAAAATCAATTCCAGTCTCATTCAAAACCTCACAGAGCGAATGTGACAAACGCAAAGTAGGTTTATTATTATTGATTTTATTCTACTATTCTTAACCTATAATCGTAAGTACATCCAAAGTAACTACTCATTTTGGATATCAATAATATAATAATAATAATAATCGTCAGCGTCACACTCTTCACATTCTACGAGTCTACGCGTCTTCTACGAGTCGCGTCGTCGTAATCGTAATCAGAGAATAAATAAAAAAAAGTGTCATTACTTTATTATTTTCGGTTTACTGGTTTCTAGTATAAAGCACGCTCGGCTAGAGTGGCTGCATATCAATATTTTTATACTGACAAATCACATTATTACAGTTCCTAGCTCCAGGCTGTGATATATCGTGCTAGCGTTAGCAGAGATGACAACAAAAGCCGTGACTATATATACATTATCCTTTGTTTTGTGTAAATACATACCATTCTTGATATCCTCGCTTGCTTATTTCTCGCTATCCTCGCATGAGTATTATAGTCATGTACTTGTCATATTTTTTTCTTGTTTTGCTTTGGTTTGCTGCCTTCATAAAACAGGCATGCTGCCGTGTGTGTGCGTACCAGAGCAGAGGGGTCGGTGCTGAGTAATAAGTATGTAATGCATGCAGTGACTTGAACAACTGGCTGTTATTATGATTTTCTCAAATTCTCAATATCTACTACAAACACAAAATGAACGAACGCACTGCACTAGTAAGTGACTAAAGTGCACCGTGCGAGTGTACCATTTTTATTGTAACTCTTGGCTCTTGCATGGTCTGCCTGTAGAGAACAACCTTCAGTTCCTCGCATATCGCGGTTGTCAGTCGGAACTTGGGTTTAGCCGTGAGAGGGTCTGTCGTGGTAGCTGCTACTCGCATCGCACAACCTCCACAAATATCGCTCAGGAGTAGAAGTAATGTAATAATAGGTGAACACAGAGTACGGAGTATATTAGATTTTGTGCTATTTGTTTCACTGGATTGTGTTGTGTGTGTATCGTATGGTAAATGTGAATTCACATCATCATCATCGTCATCATTACCATTACGATTACTGCGTGTAGTCTCCTTTTTTATTTGGTGATATCAAACATTTCCCCGGTGAATACAGTGCACACAACGCAACGGATATAATACCCAGGCAGGGATAAAGTTCCCACGAGGTGAACCCTGGTACATTTATACGAAACTCGTAAGACCTCTGAAGGCAACGAGCGGACTAACTCGTTTATGTGTTTCCGTTCGAAAAACTTTTTGATAATCATTTACTTTATACTTATTCCCAAGAGGGTTCATACATCTTAATGCTAGCAAAGGCTCTGCATGAGTATAGTATACGAGAAGGAACTTAGTAAGAAAGACTACTAAGAGACTAATGTGCAATTAACCATTTTTTTCGTAAAAAAGTCTCCGAGTGAGCACACTCGTACACATGTACGAAGGGAATGAATATATATATATATGTGTGTAGCTGGACAAAAAACGAAGTTAGCTTTCTCGCTAAATGGTTAAAACTTTGCAAAAGGCGAGTAGGTATACAACGGAAAGTAATTGGAGAAAAGTGAAGTAAAAAGTAAGTCATTTCTAAAATAAAAAGACAGAAGACGAATATAATTAGTAAAGTAGGCACACAATAAATACGAGAGGCGTACGTATACGATGAGATACTGCTCTCGTTTCCCGACAGGAAATAAAGTAAATGAACTCTAGTGACCATTAGGTGAGTAAAGGGCAAAAACTTGCCCAGAGTGCATGTGTCTGTCCCATCCCTTTCCCATGAGGATACAATTAAGGAAGCAGCAGCACTATCACCATCAACATAATTTCATCATCAGAGAAACAATCTTCCTGGAACCTTTTTCTTTTTCCGTAGTTGTCTCAAATCGTTGACATGCGAGGACAAACATATATACACGTACGATATATGATATGTTGCGTCGCAGTTCGCTGTACTACTATACTATAAATACCTAGTAATATATACCTACATACCGCTTTGTGGAAGTAGAAGTAGTGGGTGAAACGTGGTTCAGAAAAGTGGGCAATGGTGTAGCGGAATGTGCAAGATTTTTAATAACACGAGGCAAGAATTTAACTAATTAATTGAATTTATTTGACTAAGTAATAAGAGCAAGTAAAAAGTAGCAAGCTTTCCCTTGGCGCTTCCACTGACGTAAAACGTAAGCAAAGTCTGGGAAAAGGAGGCAGTCAACTGCTCCCACAATTCCCCGCATCATCACTACCGTATTTTTATCAAGTGGAAGTTGAAATTTCTGAAGTTAAGTAGTGGAATACGAAATAACCATTCTCGTACACTCCATCTGTAATATTAACCAGTGTCAGTGTCTTTTGAGGGGAGATAACCCAAAGGGAAAAATTAACCAACTCAGTGCTGACGCCACAGAAGAGGACCTACTGCCTCACTTTTATTCATCCAGCCATCCGTTCCCGCATCATCACTTCAGGACCGAGGAGGAAACGGGCTCTGAAAGAGAGTGTGAAAATCCCATTAATTTTCCAGCACAGAGGTATCTATCTTCCAAGCCTTCTCCAATTTTCGCCAAAATACAGACATCCACCCACTTCACTGCTTTCATCTAGCACAAAAAAGTAAACTTTTGTGTTGTGAAAACTGGCTCTCTAGAGCGTTTCCTCCATCACCCACATTTTCTGTCATTGTATCGCTCCATGGTAGGACAGTGAGCAGGCTTTTTAGGCATTACGGACACGAGAACGGTTGCATTCAGGACACAAGTGTAATGTAACACAACCAAAAACCGGTTAACTGGGCCTTCTGTAATGACGGGTATGGGAGATCTTCCCTCTCAGATCAACCATTTTCTTGTTTAATGTATGAATGAGAGGACGGAAATTGCTTGATACCTGCCTAACCCATTTCAACAATTCTGCCCGGTAACACATTCCATCACACTGGGCAATGTCTCGTTGCCAACTTTTCCCCCAAAATTGTTCCCACTCAGTTAGATATAGCAGCACATTTGTACAGGATATACCAGGGTGTTTGACAAGTCACACTTGTACATCTTTTCCCTTTTTATAGGAAAAAAGAAGCTCGACAAAAGAAAATTCTTGACTTTCTCCGTTAGCTTAGCACGCATCACATCACTGAAATTTTCTCGTTGGGCAATAATGACAATAACTTTGCCTTCTGCTTACTTTTTCTGCTAAATATATAATAAGAATAAAGTTGCGAGCGAATGAAATGGTTGGAATGAACGAATGCAAGGTTGTTATGTATTTACTCGGAATAAAAGTTTTCCGTCTCTCTTCGTTTTTTCTGATGGCCACGACAGCATAACGTAGGGAGGAAAATAGGTACGTATCTCAAAACTGGGGAAAAGTAAAAAAGAATGCTCGTGTTGAGTTGAGAGTGCACTTTTGTCTGGGATACGTGGTCCAGTTAGATGTCACGTAGATCTATGTATTTTTCATTCCCACTTTGGGACTCAAGTGGAAAAAAGAAAAACGTGAAGAGATAATATTCATGAAGTAAATAAAGACAAAAGCATATTTCGCCTCCTAATGTAATAAAAAATAATGCGGTTTAGTTGGCAATATGAGTGTATAGTAGCGGCCGTGGAAAACAACAAATGTTCCTCATATTTTCCCCATGTGCGTGTCAAAAGGAACTGGGGATAGTTATTATTTGGTATACACATGCTGGCTGAGCACGAAAACACCCGCCGTTGAGGGGTTTTCCAGGAACACGAGTTTAACTATACAAGAAAAAGTTGTAATGGCAACTTTTTCGGTGTCGTCGACTGTTCCAGGAGAAATACCACATCACACTTTTTATTTTGTTGACTGGCCAAGAAAACTCTGCGGGTTGTCATCTCCGATGAAAATAGCAAGTGACAAGGGAAATGTATCATCTGGCGGGGTTCCTGGAGAAAATGTGAGGTTGGGCATGGGAGAGATTCTCGGCCGAAAACTGTTTTTCACTTCCAATTTTTCGCTACCCATACCCCCTGTAAAATAATGGAATAATCTAGTTGCGAAAAACAGACAACGCTTGTGTAGACCAAGCTGAATGCACAGCGGAATGCATGTACGGGTTACGTAAAAGTATGATATGATATAAAGGAAACACGACAACATTCCATTCAACTCCGTTAGGGATGCTGACACGATGCACTACCTGTAAGACTTAGGCTGATGAGAGTATATTAAACAACATTCTTCCTGGTATTGCGTGTGTGTATGAAAAATAATATTATGAATTGGTTGCAATCTCCAACCATTTCCGTTTTCCTGTGTTTCATGTTGAGAGAGAAACAACCATTTTTGCATATTTTCCCTGAGAGTCAGTTCCCATCATCTTGTCCTGTGTCATCATGAGACTAATAAAGCGTAGTGCACTTATCCCCCACACATATTTTCCGCATTTGCTCACTTGCTCTTGCTCACATTGCAAAGAGAAATTGTATTTGGCATATAGGTGTGTTCGCTGTTCATAGGTTGAAGGTGTACTGATTGCTAGAAAAGGATATTAAGCCAGAGTTCACTTCACATTGTCACGTATTTACAATTCACATTTTACATTCTTTAACAGGTGCCACATCAGCTAACCTGGGAGCAGTAGGAATAGGTTATGTTGATAAAAACACTCCATTGAATAAATATGCAATAATATATGTAGCATAGCTACTTGTCTCACTTTTAATACTAAAACTGAATGCGCTCCTGGCTGCCGCTGCGCTGCCTGCCTGACAGGTTTTTCTGTCACTATTATTACAAACACGCTGTATTCATCATCCGTTCCGTTGCCGTCGTCGTATTTATTATTTCCGTGCGCGTCTTTCCATTTCCTTCGGTAACAAAGACTTGTAGCGTGTGCAAAACATCTCACTTCCTCCGTTTCCTATATATCACACATACTTTATTACTGATGATAAGAAAGGATTTAATAATATCGGTTAGTCAGGATGTCATCATGAAGGATATTATTTCCAACCTTGCAAAAATATTTCCACTTGGAATATTAAGTCCTGCCTGAACTGAATAACGCATATAAATACCTAGTAATTTTTCGGTTTTCTCGGAATTAGGAAACACTGGTGATGTGTATGCATGTAGAACCTCCCTTGTCTCGACTCCAGCTCGGTCGGGGATAGTAAAGTGAAAGACTAAATCCGCAGCTGGGGACATTCCACTTTATTTATTTCTCTGGAAAGTCCCTGCTCCATATATATACCAAAACCACTCAACCAAGACACTAAGTTGGGAAGAAAAAAAGTATAAAGAAAGTAGCTTTTTGAGTATAATTTTTCCTCTCTTTCTCATAATATTCCCATTTCATTCACTTTGCCACGGCAAGTTGGGGGCATATTAGCGAAATTGATTTAGTGGCATATAGAACACCCTGGCTCGTTTTGGACAGAGATGACTTATATGTACTCTGTATACTACTGATACGCAATAAAAGAAGATTTTTCTTTTCTTAAAAAACGGAGGAGGCGGAGGAGGAAGTCATATATAATTTGAAACCCGAAATCTGTCCCGGATTACCTTTATGCTGGAAACCAAGTTTTGTCCCGTCGTAGCTCGGCCCAAGAATAGAACATGATGTGTTTGAAAAATAAAGTTTGAAAATGAATATACTCAAGATAATAATATGTTGTGGAAAGAGTGCAAAAACTCCTGTTTTCAGAATGAATTCACAAAGCAAAAAACGTGTATATGAACATGGTAAAGATCTTATTACATCGAAAGCTTTAGTACACAGCTACTATTTCCCCGAGAATTTTTCCTCCTAGGGAACCAGCCATTTGCAAGGAAGCCGTGAACTCTGGAGGGAAAATGTCCCTTGCTATTCCTCCGGTTTGGGACACAGCATTTGATAGATAACTGAAGTCGTGAACTTCATCAGAGTGAACTTAATGACTGTTACCATAATTATATCCGTATTGTGCATATGATTTTCCGTTTCCGCCATATCATTTCGCCGAGGAAGAATAGGGTGCGAGTTCAGGCATTGAAGTAGGGGAAAATGCAATATTTCCGTCCGAGGGGACTTCGCTCAAAGTAGCGGAGCTGTGTACCAAAGTCAAGTCGGGGAAAGGTCTTTTGAAATTCCTTTGAAAATCTTGCATTTTGGATTTCGTAATTAGAAAAGTTATTAATGCGCTGCAGTGCTGCGACTGTCTGGCTGGACTGGAAGTGGCTGGTGAGCATTCAAACAACGTGTAGCCGAAACAAGTGAAACATACGAGACTGCACATACTACACAGTTTTCAACCTACATACAACTTACTACCAGACGAATGTTATCATTGTTATCCACCAATCCACCCAACCCAGTCTGCTGTTTTAGGAAATATGAAATAGGCTTTTAACCGGGAGACATTCACACAGATTACACACTTGCAAAAAACGATAGTCTTTTGATTTCATAATTCTTATTCTGTACATTCAAGTTTCATTGAACGTACTTTCATGTGTCTGCATCTGCATAACCATTTATTGAGATCAGTTGTAAACACTATTAATAAGCTTATTGGGACATATCCCTCCAGCTCCGCATGTTATATGATGTTGACTTGTAAATGGTGAAGAGGGGGGCATCTAGTATAACATAAATTGTATTGAAAGTTGGTACTAATATATCTTGGCGAGACCAGCTATAGTTTCCAACCTCTCCTCTTCGTCAAGCCAGACCGTTGTTTATTGGGGCAGTCAGTGGCCTATATCTGAAGCAATTTTTATGTACCAACATTTTTTGCAATCCGAAACTACATGGGGCATGGAGCAAACATGGATGATACAAGAGCCAGATAGACTAACAAATTGACATGACATGTCGTTCATTAATTCCCGCTCCCGCAGTCTGCACCAAGTTTCATGACTGGATGAAATTAAACTGCTCCCTTTCATGACACTTTGCATGCCATGTAGTTCAATTATTCGCTGAATTTTAAAATGTACACACAAACCAATCCCATTACTTACAACTGATGAATAAAATGGATGACAACAATGATTTTCCCGTCTGCATGTCATTCCATCATCATCTCCCAACTTTCCAATTTTCCTATTACATATCCTGTAAAAGAATCTTGATAACACTT
>JAANSN010003353.1:0-18945 GCA_036850665.1 Dicranocentrus wangi | reverse complement strand
ACAAGCACATCCCTCTACCAGAAAATGCGTATGTTCTTTGTCTAAAAAAATCCTATCGATTTTCTATGACTTGACACAATTATTCTGCCTAGCTGACTCGTATTCCGGATCCAAAAAAAACTACATAACTAAACACAGAGTTGTAACGTGTACACGCCTGATTTCGATGAGATTTGATAGCTCAATCCTTTTTTCTTTATTTTCTCTGTCAACTGCATTCGTTTACGTCGTAGATTGTTTGTTCCGTCGGACCGTGAGGATGCCAATGTTGCAGAGGTTTTTTTTTCTGTGAGTAAATCCAGAGAAGAAAGAAAACAACAAAATCTCTTTAGCTTGACACTCGTGTGTGGAGGGAATGAGTATGCAAAAGTGTGATGGAGAAAAAAGGAAATGCTCGTTTCTTTTATTGTTATTTCTGGAAAGGCTGAATACCTTACTCCAGCCTTTTCATTTGCTTGCTGACGAGGAGAGCATGTATGTACATGTGGGCTAAATCTTTAGCCAGTTTTACTTTTGTGCATTTTCCTTTACACTTTATTGATTTTTTGTGGGTGACAACCTGCCACAGAGGAAGGTTTTGACAGGAAATTATTTCATTTTCAGATCCCAATATTATTCTTTTTTGTCTTTTAGATTAAAGCTCCAAAAATTGAAACTTGGGGGATACCGTCGTTGTACGAAGGAGCTCTTTGCACACGTATTTTATCAATAACTAAAAATAGATATTTTCTATCTAAAACGTTGCAGAGAACGTGAGCCATCCTTTGGATTTTATATTACCTCTCAATATCCACTTTTACACCCGAATGTAATCCAATAAAAGACATATTAGTAGCCTAAGGACATCCAAAGACGTAAAAATACTGGTGTTTACTAGGAAAGAGGATCTTGGTAGGAAACGACTTTAAAAGAGGACACATGATATCATTGAAATGGTCCAAATCCAATCCGGTACTTTCAGTGGAAAAAATCCTAATGCACTTTTATTATTGCATTTATATTTATTTCGAGGAAAGCCCATATTACTCACATGCTGGAAAAGGCGAAAAGCGAAGGCAAAAAATTTTAACCTATTTTTCTTCTGTTGCGCTTCCCTTTTTCAGCTTGAGGGAATAGAGATGCACACAGTGTGTCCTTGTTCACTCTAGCCAATGCATACCCACACGCCGAAGGATGCATCCACTACGGATATATATTTCTTTTAAAAATGTATTCCCGTGTAATTTAACAAGATATACACAACACTTTCCACTTTCGAGAAAAGTCGTATCCACACTGAGCCAGAATAGAAATAGGGTTTTCCCCCCCAAAAAAAAGTCCATTAGGGACCCCGTTCTGGATCTGCACTCTGGAAAAAATACGGAACTAAATGGTTGACTTGATGAGAACGGAAGAAAGGGAGGAAATGGCACTTTAGCTATCTTTTTTTTCTCGAGGGCTCCGAAAAAGTTCAGAGTGAACTACTTTTACTGCGGATGTAAACTTATCGATTGGTGCAACTGGGGATGTGAGTGCACAAGAAAATGACAGCCCGTGCTAGGAATCCCAAGTCGATTTTTTTGGAAGCACCCATCATCCAATCTTTTCACTTTTTCAACTCGTCAAGGTCGATCAGCCCATGGTGTGGTTGGAGTGATGGGATCCGCTAAAAGATAATTTTTTAGGGTTTCCCTAACCCGTTAATTTATAACTTTTTATTTCATCAACTCCACAGTCTGTGTCACTGGGTTTATTATGGGCGATCTCATTTTCCTCCAGAATTTTCCGGCGACCTAAAAACCATTCCCTTTTCTGGTCACGCCGAGAAATCAAGGAGCAGCTGACTATGACAGCCTGCTTCCGAGTCTCCACTCGCATTAGAAGGCATGAATGGTCAAAAAATATATGTATATCTGTGCTATTGACATAGTGCTAGTATTGAAATAGGTTAGTAAAATGGCCACGTTCGCGGGACTATATACGTGCGAGAGTAAGGAGAGACAAAGCTGAAAAATCTTTGGAGTTCGGGTGGCGTATTGAGATTTCATTTCTCAAGTCGACAGGAGTCGTTATTTAGTTCACACGATGAAACTTGAAGTTATTCCTAGAGCGCCGCACCAGGGTCCCATAACAAAGTACAAAAAACCAAAGCTAAAAACCTTGCTCAAAGTATATCCAGAGGAAATGGCTTGGCGATTCAGATGGAAAGCAGAGACTCCCATTAATTCCCTTGAGCCAAGTGTAATGCTAGTCACATACGTGTAACGTATTATGGTTTGGAACAGTATGGAAACGTATAGCCCTAGCCTTTGAATATACATGACATTAAGCTACTGATAGTTTGGAGCATCTTAAAGGATGATATCAGATGCGGACGAACAATTTCCAGCCGACAATTTTTTTTCACGCGTAGCCAAAAAGGGGAATATCCTTTCCAAAGTTGCTGATTTTTATAGGAAACCCAAGTGGTGTAATGTTTAGGATGATTTTGTCATTGTAAAAGTAACTATTTTCCACTTTCCTTTTGGCTCATTTTGTGGATATAAAAGTTGGAGAAGGATTCTGAAAGAATATGGAAAAAGTGCTTTTTTTTGCAGAAACACACACAGAGTGTGGACGCGTACACACACACACACACATGTAACAAAAGTCTTGTAGGAAAGAAAGTGCGGGTGACAGTCAACAACTTTTAGATTCGTGCCGAATGCTGTGCCTGTATCCTAGGGAAAAACTGAGTTTTTATAGTAAAACCAACAAAAAAAACCTATTTTAAAAGTCCAGATCAGAATCAAATATTCACTCAGGCTCACCCAGCTCCACGCATTATGCGTAATCCGCATTATTTTTCCCAAAAAATGATCCCCAGGGGATCACTGATTACCACATATTTCCATCATCCTGATTCAAATGCGCATATATTACAATATTTCAAATTTTTAAACAAGTCTCCCTTTTTAATGTAAACTAAACAATTTTCACTTTCAACCACAGCATAATCTAGCCACCTCCACGCGGACGACTATATATATACATTATTGAATTTGCGCCACACATTTTTCCCGGTGCCCTAGTCCAATTTTTTGTATACATTTTTATTGTCTGAAAAAGGTAGCGCACGACGTTTCCCAGTTGAATACCACTCTATTTTGTCCCAGTTTACCCGCTACCAAAACCCCACACCCCACTACTACCCTAAAAAGTACATCCTTATATAAATGACAACCAGGGCTAGAGGCAACTTTTTTTATACCATTTTAAAAACTTTCTCCTTTGTGTTCCCCATATCATGTAGGGGGTATGGGAAGCCGCCATGAATTTTGCATGTAATCTTTGAATACTATACACTCCTGCTATATCTAATATTATTATGTCGTAGCTTATTTCTTTTCTGTAACCAAATACACGTTTTTTTATACTGTGAAAATTTCCCTACCTAAACCCCTTTTGCTATAGCCATTTTCTTAGCCAAACTCTCTGGAGAAAAGTTGGGGAAAAAGTGCACTTCCTCCCGATGCTGAATTCAATTGCATACCATTTCAATATAGATTACGTGATTGTCATGCCAGAAGCCGGAAAAGTGAGTGAACGAGAGAGCCAAGTGTGTTCACACTTTTCAAAAAATACTGCTTTTTTTCTCCCGTCGTAATAAAACATTACCCTGTAAATATACAAGTCTGGCTGAAGGTATATACAGGCGAAAAAAAATTGTTGAATTCGATGGGAAAAAACCTGACTATGCGTTTTCTTCCTTGGGTTATGCATTAGCAATAGGGAGAAAATATGCATTATTATTATGATTATTGGAGTCTTCCGCTCCGAAATATGTAGGTCTTCAAGTTACCCAACACCGCTTCCACAAATATCACTGGTGAATATTGCGAGCGAGTCAAAGTACGGAGTGAAAGTAAAATGAGGAAAACGTCAATAATACAATTCTCCTCTGGTGGTCCTATACCTACTATCCACCTCCAATTGCTCACGGAAAGTAGTCTCCGATATATAGGGCTAACTAATAAAAAAGGGGAAATTGGAAGGTGAACGTCGGAAAAGGGAAAACGATGAGACTGCAGAGGAACCTCGTTGTGAATACGATTCTCGTCAATGGCAAAATACACTCTTGTTTTTTCCCTGGCTGACCTGATTTCTTTATTGAATTTCAAACTGAGGCAACTCCTCCAATTCTTTTTTTTGTCTCCGCAGCTGTAGGGAAACAGCTGAAGTGCTTTCGTAATCTTTTTCCGTGGTGAATTCGTTTCCTTTTTAGTTATACAGAGTGGCTTTGTTTGCGGTGAATCAGAGTCTCCGTCGTCCCTATCCTCCCTTCTATTCCTATTCAATTTCCCAAGAAAACTCGTCTTTGATCGTTTTTCATCTCCAAAGTCCACGATTTCTACCTGGGCTTCGTCGTGATTAAGGGAGTCGTCTCCTGGTCTGTCCACGTGTGGAGGATAGAGATGTGATGCATATAAAACAAGGACATGATGCCAATCATATATTTTTTATATTCCATATGCATGAAATTTGTCTTTGATGTCTTTTCCGCCCGGCTGAGGTATATAAGTCACAAAAATTACGTGGTTTTTTGCAGTAGGACATGAGCATGAGTATATTACTGAAAAAAATCCATCAGGATGGTTCCACTGCGGCACATGCTCATTTCCATATTCATGCCTCCCCAAAAAAGCGACCACGAAGCCGCGTTTTAATAACCTTCCGTATAAGTACATGGCGTAGGTTATGCAATACAAAAACCGACATGGAATATTCATGGGTGATGATGTTCTGTCTGTCGGTGACATTCCTAATTAATCGTCTTTTCATTGCGAAAATCCTGGGACGGATTATGCCCCAGCAAAAGACCATGTACCAGAGAGTAGGAAAAATCCCATATTAAACCATATTCTTTCTACACCAGAAGCACGTCGGAATGTGTCGCACCTGAGGTAGTATTATGCTGACGTCAACCAATGTCACCATTTTCCCAACAACTTCCTTCTCCCAAAATGCTTTTTTTTTGTTCCGTATTCACATATTATTATCTTGATCCTCGTCATAGTCGTCATCATTTTCATTTTTGGAACAGGAACTGCGTAAAACACGACGACACCCATTTACACCTAACTCCTCTCAACAGTAAATAAATTTTCGTAGGTGGAACACGAACCACACAAACACTATGTGAGTATGCACCATTAACCCACATTTCCTCTGGAAATTATAACTAAACGATAACCCCTGAGTGACTGCGAGAACACAAAAGTTATCAAGTTTAATTAAGTGTGAATAAGCTAACCCTGTTTTTCACAATGCACCCACCTCCGCCGTGACTCCATGACTGCACCAAAATAATAATAATAACACTGTGCGAGCCGGGTAAGTATGGGAGAACCTACACCGCATTCAAAATTGTCACGATCCGAGGCTCGTCCTCGAAAACGGTACAGCAGAGCAGCGACGGAGGAAACCCTTGCAAAATTTCACAGCAGGGGAAAACAGGAAATGAGAACGGCTTTTGGGACACACTCCACATGCCTACGCTCCAAGGACATTTTCGAGATAGATGGGAGTTAGCGCATTATTAATGGTTTCCAGAAAAAAGTATAAAGTCGAAATCCTTCTCAGTTTATGGGCGTGTTGTTGTGACTGGAGGAATTTAATTGAATAAAAGCAGGCTAAGTGTAACTATACAGCTGGAGTGTCACCCAGGTCATTATCTATACCCTGTAGAATCCCTCCCGTCCCTATGCATACATGCTTCGGGGAAAGATGCACATTTTCTCCTGGTCTCTAAGAAGCTAAGCCTTGACTCAACTCAGCTTGTGTGTCTTGTAGATTACGGGGAATATGTGGGTCACCCAGTTTTTTTCTCTGGTTTCATTCCTCTAGAAAAACATATTCTAAATAAAACCTCCCGCTTCCCAAGTACAAACCGCTTCTGTTTTTTCTGCAATAATATCTCTTTTCTTTATCTCCCCCGAGAATTTTCCTTTCATAAGGTTTGTACATTGGATTCACACTCGTGTGTGAACTTTATATACCAAAAAATAAAAATTGCACATGGAGGCAACCGGTGAGAGCAGGAGGAGGCCAATTTATCTCGGGTGGAGAAAAGCGAGGCTACTCCTCTTTCCCATCATCTCATCTTCCTTTTCTTCCAAAGGAGAAAAAGAAACCTTATTTTTGTGGAAATAATACAACAATTCGAGGTAGAAAAGGGCAAAAAGGGAAAAGACAAATATTCTCGTTTCGTGTTTAAAACATGGGGAAAACAACAAAAGCGAGTGAAAAAATGTAATAAAAAACAGGGTTGGTACATGTTACATCATAAGCATTCCACGAAATGAAAACAGTATCATATCACACACAAATGATGTTTCCCACTTTAGAGACAGTTTCTTGGAGGTAGGCGCAAAGTCACGGAGGGGGTTTCTTCAATGAATAAATTTAAACTGGAAGAAATGAAGGGACACAAAATGCATTTTCCCAGACCATCACTCACTTTCCAAGACGGCGGAAGCAGGGTTCATTGGAGAACGGCATTCCGGATATAAAAAAAAGTGGGACAACGTGGCAATATGGAAAACGCGTTTCTCCTAAACTTTAAAAATAGGCGTGTTATCAATCTCTGACCGTTAGAAAAACTCTTTCGAGATTAGGAAAGCGGGGAAAGATAAAAAGGGGAGGATAGGAGAAAAAAAATTCGACTTCATTAAAAATTCAAGATAGATCATCCGTCTTACTGACTCGATCCACTTGGAGCCTTGTCATGTGATACACGACTTTTGCACCGTAGGTAGGTAGGTAGTCCGCACCGTATTCCAGGTACATCTGTAAAGATTCTGGATTCTTCTTTCAAGAAACGAGTTGTTTTCAATGTAAACAGTGCTCCCTACTGGAGCACGTAGAAAAGGTTGTGGAGTGGGTAGGTAGGTAGTAGGTGCCCTCCGGGAGGAAACATTCACGGGCCACTATATACCTGTCTCGTTTTACGCGAGTGTTTTACTTCCTTCTCCTTTCCCATTTTCGCTAAACTTTTCTTTCAAGTACATCCACTTCCCCCTTTCTCAAACTCCGTAACTCAAACCATAATTTTGTTGTGTTTTTTTTTCAGAGCAACGTTGAAAAAGGAGGCAAACAGCAGTGTCGCCGAGCTAGTCATCGACCCGTTGATGATTGCCGATGAAGACCTGTACAAATGTGAGGTGACATACCTGGAGGCTAAAGAACATTGTGCCCTTCTACAATCCATCCGACTCAATACTTTCGGTGAGTGGTAAAGAAATCCCTATAACCTCGGTTAACGACCTGTAAACACAATCACATCAGGTGAAACTGTTATTATTTTCCCAGTTTCCAAACGTAATGGTATAATCACGTCAGGTAAAAATGGCGTCTTGGACCAGATGTAGATTGACGACTGTAATAATACGCGATATTTATCCTGTTCCATTTTGTGAGCTGCATCCTGATGCGATCCAATCCTCATAAAATGCACTTTTTCTTCGTTACCGTTTTTATCTCTAAAATTCCATATCCCATATATAGTTTCCCAGTAGGTACAGCTCCACTCTAAAGTAAACACGTTTTACGATGTGAAAATAGCATGCTTCCATTTTTACTCCACTTTTTTCACGTCTTCACACAATCTCCCATCCACATTGTGCTAGTTAGTTTGCTGTTAAAATCCCTGAAAAAAATGTAGACGTTCATGGTTGAAGGTCTCATCCTACCTCTCTTACTTCCTTACGGGCATATATAACCCGGTACTTAGGTAGCCGCATAGTGTTTTTAAATCAGATAACCAAAATATGTGGAGTGTTTTTGCGTGGACTTTGTGTGGAGGATTGTGCGGTTGGGCAAAAAATCTAGAGATTTTGGTTAGGCCGCGCGTAGTCACACAGTACAATATTTTCTCTCCCGGGCTGTAGGTATGTGTCTTATATGTCTACATTTTTACAACAGAGATTCGGATTTACGGCGTAGTTTGCCACTTTTCTTTGTTGTGTTAACGAGCCATTATGGTCACTTGGGGAAAGTTTTAAAAAACTGGAGCACTTTTTCCCTCCGAAATCACTTTTTGTCCAAATTTCAGTTTGGGATGGAATGCAGATCCGTTAATGATTTAATATTATTACTTGGTATTCAAAGTGGCTAACCAGAGCGCATCCCACCATCATGTTTTTACCGCAAGAATATATATTTGTCGTAATTTTTATCTTCAATCGAGTCCACCCTGCCTGATATACTGAAGTTGTCTAATGCATCCCTTTTTTATTCCACTGTCTAATGACTCCCGACTTGGTTTTAGGGTATTTTCTTCTGGTAATTGCGCACGAGCCAAAAAAAGAATCCGTTTTTATAACCAGTGACTCCAGAAACGACTGCTTCAGGCCTTTCATTGGCACTCACACCCATAGTTTGCATCAACACCATTATTATCCCATATAACAAGTTATGAAAAGTGGAATGGTGATGTATTCCCATAAAATATATTTTTTGTTATGATATTTGCTCCGTCACGGTCATGTGATGAGTTTGAACGGGAAGCATCTGGTGAAAGCAAAAGGGCGTTGACTTTTTCCATTTATCTTTCATCACAAAACCTTTCATTTCGCTTTTTTTCCTCCAACGTTTCCCTGCAAAACATATATAAATCCTGATATAAAAATGCACCTATGGTCTCTGTGTGTGTACAAAATGTGAGGGAAAGTGGGACCCTTTTATCTTAATTAATGAGAAAATTTATTATCCATTTCCTTGTGAGATATTTTTAAATTAATTATTTTCCCCGGAAAATTTTATGGCTTGAGTCACACAGTCTGTTTTACTAGTAAAACATTCCAGCGGACAGAGCAAGACAAAGAAAGAGATGCTATTTTTATAGATATTCATATAGCAAGCACATGATTTCAAGAAGGGTCTGCATCAAGTTGGGGTGGCTGGCTATAAGCAAGATAGATTTCCGGACCCTCCTGTACATACGTATATATACTTCCAAGTCATGGAACAAGATTCTTGTGGAAACGGGAAACCTCTTGAGCTCCAGTTTTTGTCGACTTCCCCTCTTACTCGGTTTACCTGGTTCCTAGTGTTGTTGTTTCGACGTCTTGTGTTAAAAGGAGAAAGTTTTTGGCAAAACTTGGGCTAATCACATTACGTGTGTGATTTCCCTGTTGGAGGACGTAGTAATGAAATATCCTTTTACCTTCGCAACTTATATTTTTTGTGAAGATGGGAACGGGAAACTCTTTCCAATCCAACTTTTCCACATTCACATTTTCCATCATCAGTTATTCTTCGAAAAAGCCAAAAGGATTTTTTTTACCTGGAACAGACCATATTATATTATTACGTTTATAGCATCCTATTTTGTGTATCTTTGTCAACTTCTCGAGCAGACTTGACGTGGGAATTACCTTTGGAAAACTGTGTTCCCCATGAATGAACTTGTTAATTAGTTTATTCATAATGTTTCAAAGATTCCAATCGTCCTACATATTTCCCAATCGGTAAAGCCCTATTCACCGTTTTCTCTATACGTACATTTGATTAGTTGGAAGACTTAGAAGTTAGTCAAGCCCTTTTATAGTTTCCACGGAACGCACGGCAGAACGGCACCGAAAAGTTCTTTCATGCAGTAGTAGTGGGCCACCTTGAGTAAAATCCTATTTTTCCACGTAGATGGATTAAAGCTCCAACTTTTTAGGGATCCACTTAAAACTTATCGAGAGAAGATGGGAGATGGATGGGATTGATTAAACATGTTAAAATCTTGTGATCTCTAAAGAATACAGACTCCATCCAAACACTCCATTTCGGACTCGATGATGATCATCATCTGAATGCAGGAAATTTTCAAAGTAAACACAAAATCCTGTACATTTTAGCCACTCACGGGGAAAAGGTAAAGGCAAAATACGCTGGAGAGAAAAGCCTCTCTCTCAAGTAGGCAGTCCCCAATGATGACACAGCTTCCCACGTAGCCTGACGACAGCAGATGTGCAGCTCTGGGATGTATTTAGTATGCAAAATATATGTATATATAAAAAAAATAACATTTTCGGGAATCGGAGTCTACTTAACTTTCACAATTTTTCCGGATACGTTTTTATATACACCCCTGTCATTAGTATTAGTATGCATGGATAACTCGGAAAAAATAGTGATGTGTTGGAATAGCGTTTCGTTTCGCAAAGAAATTCCCATTCGAAAACAGCACGTGAAAAAAGGGGAAACCTTTCTCAGAGGAAAAAGGAAAGAGAGAAAAAGACAGCGGTGATTTATTTACAGTAATTTCCTCGTGTTTTTCCTCACGGCCTCGCCTCCGGTGACGTTCGTGAAGACGACAAGGAAAAAGAAAACGATGTTCAACTCGCTTTTTTTCCTTAGCTTCCCCATTCATGATGCAGAATTCGTTATCTTGTCTCCGTATATCCAAACACAAAATACACGACCAACATTTTCGAGCACAAATTAGACAGAGGTGGGATATAGGGACATATATGAACAATTTTCAAATATGTGAAACCTTTTCCACCAGTCTTTTATTCCAATCGCATTCGTATGCTCCGCTGAACTGTGAATTGATGAGGTTAAGCATTGGAACGTAACTTTTAAACATATTGAAGGAGACACAAAGCCGCATTGATACTGCGGAGAAAAAGGGCTATATATGGGCTCAGTGGATATGTCATTTAAAACGAATAGGATTTTTTGAATCCCTGGATATTCCCATCCCGAAAATGCAGTCCCGCAGTCGTTTAGAAATACACGAAAATTACAGAGAAAACAGGCCGATTCGTTCGGGGAATAAATGGAGAAAATGGTTATTTTGCGCAAAAATTAAGTAGTTAGTCATCAACGTTTTATCCGTGATCAAAAGCGCCAAATGTTGGGCTCCGAAATCCGTGAAACAAGTGTCCATAAATACATGTCACATTCCAAAAATAAATGAATGAAGGCTGGTATTGCGTGTTAATTTTCGAGGATTTTCTGTACAATTTTGGCTCTTTTGGGCGTGAACAAAGCAGATGATTCTCAGTCATTTATCATTCTTAGAAAATTGATCAAGAAGGCTGGCGACAGTAACACCATGCCATGTCGTTTCCGCTCCGGGTGAGCTTCTTGCAGTTACCACGTACTTTGGAAAGAGGAGAGATATACGTGAAACATGCTCGCAAAGAAAACGGTCGGTTGTATTATAATGAATTGAGAGATCAGTTTTTGGTTTGCTTTAGCATTTGGTTTCGGTGAGGGGTAGTGTGGGTTTGCAAAGTTTTGGGTAAATGAGTGAGCGAATAAGTCGTCCAAGTGAAAACATTGATGTCTCCGCACTTCCTCCGACTCGTTATGATTAAATACGAGTGCTGAAATGATGCATGACCTGCGTGATTCTGGATTTTGGGTTTTAAAGGGGATAAAAGTAAATACACCTCCACTGTTGTGGAGGTAGGACCGTGGGAGTAGTATATAGAAATATGTACAAAATGGTGTAATAATATTCTATGTAAAAGACAAGCTCTACAGTGTGCTGCTCTAAATTCAATTCTATTGTCTGAAAAAAATAAGTTTCCTATTTGGATGGGATATTCGACAAAATTGTGCTTTGATCTTTGGCATGATTATTCTATCTGAATTTGTTTCGAAGCCAAATAACTCCCACTCCAAATATTTCTAGTGTCCAATACCCCCAATTTATCCAAATTATCTATATATTTCCTCATTAGAGTAGAGGTAAACACCCGTTTCATAAAGCACTTTTCGAGATCCACCACCCACTGGGAAAATACAGTGTGGTGAGTGCTGCTAGCCCGACCAAGCCACCCGTATCACACCATTTTTATTAATATTACCGATATAAAAACGGGACATAAACGATTACGCAAAGATGGTAATAGCCTGCTGTCTTTACGGTCCTGGGCTAAGGCTAAGAGTAAAATTAATGTGTTTTTCATGTTGTTGTTAGCACTTATTACGTAATATTTATGAACTCCAAAAGCATCCTACGGATAATTTCCCGGAAAAAAAGTAAATTGGTTTTTGCCAAGTATCAAAAGGGTACATCCCAACTGCATTTTTACCTTTTTGATGATGAGCAACTAAAAGAGAAAGTTTGGAGAGCATTAGAATTTTTTCTGGGTTAATTGGAATCAATAGTTTTAATGATGGGCTTAATGAGGAGCATTTTTGTGCGTGCGCTTCTTTTGGCTTGCTCACTCTCCCAATCTAATTCTTCCTTTATGACCCCAGTTCCATGTGAATAATAGGATACCTGCTGTATACGTACATATTTCCCCCGTTTGTGCGGTTATAAAAGTTGAATCTTGCCTAAAAACAGCAATTCTGGGAGATAGGGAAAGTTCGAGCGAGGAGGCTCCGAGTTTTGGACTTGTTAGTGAAACTTGGAAATGATGTTAATGCACTCGAGCATATACCCTGAGTATACCCACATTCCGCTACTTTCTCCGCGGTGCATATCCCGAAAGAAACCTTATCATTTTGGAATATCGTCGTCGACAATTTTCTGCCAGCTTAATTTTCCCTGATGATGATGCTCCACGTAACCCAACCCTTGCGAAAAAAAATCTGACAAAGCTGGTCTATAACGGGGAACAATCATACGTATAATGGGAGTGTAATATATCTAATATTTTTGTTATTCCTTTGTCATATTTTCTCATAGCTAAACCCGAATACGTGAAGATCCAGGAAATTAGTGGGATTGAGCCAGCAAATGCCTCATTGATCGGACCGTATAATGAGGGGACTGTCCTCACGCTGGTTTGCGTGTCGAGTGGAGGGAAGCCTGTGGCCCAGCTTAATTGGTACAACAATTCGTCGCCGCTTCAAGGTGAGTTAAATACTAACTCTTGCATTTTCCACAATTACTAATTGCAAATTGCCAATTGTTGGTGTCATCCAAATGCTTTCTAACATGCACACAACAAACTCGGCAAATATTACAATTTTCGAGCAGCGCCATACCCATATAAGCTGTCTTTCTGAAAAACTGTCTAAAAGCAAAATATTTAATTACAATTACAATATCAATACATTATTCATCGAGTGATACCTTAGTTGAAAAACTTTTCATTGTCATTCTCCCTCCCTCCCGTTATGTAAATGTATAGCTGGAATGTGCCTCTGGCTACATATGTACCCATCAAATATTTGCTCTCGTTTTTGTATTCCATCCTCTGGTGCTACACTTGAGGCTAGAGATGTGTTTACCAACCGGGAAAATGCACGGAAGAAAGCCTGCTTTCCCATATATATTGTGTATATATTGTGCGAGCGAGCTGTAGAACGTTTTCGTGTTTCACAGTTTTCCCTCTTTTCCCACTCTATTTATTCAGCTGAGAGAGAAAATAGCTTATTTACATGATCGTAGGCTGAAAGCATTAGGGAAACTAAAAGCAGAGCTTTATTATGCCATCATGTCTACAGACTTAACAATGTCTCATGACAAGGACATGACACTGGAAGCACAATAAATCAGATAGTGTACAAGCTATATAGGAATAAAAAGTGCTCTCCTCAATTCACTGGGATACCATATATTACACCCAACACCCAACCCAACCCGATTGGTCTCGCATTTCAGTCTGGAACTGCTCGGGCTCACCTACAACATTCATTTTCCACAGAGTAAATTAGAGTAATGTGTCGAATTACACTTTAAATTATTCCTCCCAGCGATACTCTCTAGGTTGCTACATTTTCCTCCGCATGGAGGCACAAACATTTTCATTTTTTATGCTTACCAATCCCAAAATTGGATGAGACGACGACGACGAGATGAGGTTTTGATCACTGTCACATTGGACTAGCTACAATTAGTTATATCAAGAAGGGAAAGTGGTTTCTGTCATACATAATGCCTGCATTTAATTATGCGCACACTATGCTAATACCGATCCCACTTAAACCTCAATGTGTGGTTCAAGCTTTAATGAAATCAAAGAAAACAATGGAATAGGAGGAACGAACCACTCTCTATTTTGGGGAAAGATGATTTCAAGATTAACTACGATTCTGATCAAGTTGCAAAGTGACTCAATTATAGGCGCTCGACTAAAGTAATCAAATGAAAATTCCATGGAGTAGGGCTTGTGTCAGCAATTTTATAAATTTTTAGTGAGCCTCCCATCCATCCTCACCACCACCACCACGTCACGTCACCACCTTTTTCCCATAGCATTTTGTTTGGACAGTTTTTTTTCGTGTGTACCCCATTTCTGGGGATTTTTGGCACACCCGGAAAAATAATCTGGAGTTTGGGACCAGAATCTCCTGGAAGTAGGTACTTTACTCCCCTGACGGTGAGGATGACACTTGAGTTTTAAAACTTGGGTAAAACGCCCATGCTAGTTTCTCTTGATGTGTGTCTCTGTGTGGTGGATGCCATTACAGGATTTATGTTTATTCATGAGACTTTTATTGTAATTCTGTTGAGTGGCTCTTGGCAGCATTCTATTGAAGTCTCGGTACTGCTCCGAGACAGCAGGGTGCTCCCTAGGATTTTCTACCTCGCTCAGTAGCTTTATTAATGGAAGCCTTTAGTCCAAAAAAACCCAAGCCTTTTCCTGAAAAAAAAAACATTTGCAAATCCGAAACAGAAAACCAGGAGAAACCCCAAGGAAAGCGCACAAAAAATGTACAATATAGCTTTTACATTTTAATGTGAGCTCCTCCGTAGCCCGCCTCCACACGGGTTCCCACTTTTGCCAAAATATTGGGCACCGCCGAGTTGAGCCCAGAGTAAAAGTATTGAAACTAACTCAAGACTCTGCGTGTAAGTATAGCAATTTAATGTATGCACGGGATGAAGATGGTGGGCTGATAGAACTTGGAAAATTGTTTGCTAGGCCAAGTTGGGGTTGGTGTGTCACCCTAAAAACGGGGCCACATTAATTCACTTTATTGGAAATGCTAATAAAACGCATCAGATAGGATATAACCGTTTTATATCCAATTTATAAACGTGGAATGTGCAAAGCATGTCCCATATAACTCCTCTCATAAAGCATCTGAGTCTTTGGAGCCTTCTGGGTTTAAAGCATGGAATGCAAAGTACTTAAATGAAGATTATTTTCCGAGGGAATATATAGAACTGGAATCCAGTTCCAAGTCTGTAATTATGAGTTCGCATATGGCACAGGGAATGCCCTGCCTGGATGGGCTAAAAGTCTAGACGACAAAAAATTAGAGAGCTTGAAGAAAGCTGGATAATAAATTTTGGAAGGGGACTGCTTCTCTCGTGGATACTACTACATACTACTCCTTTGTTTATGGAACGTGTGTATAAATGTTATTCTTTCATTGGCTCTTGATTGCTGGAATAGTATGCAGACAAGAGAGGATTTTACGGGAGGAGAGAGCATTTTGAGAAAATTTGTTGATCCTGATAACAATAATAATAGGCTCTGCATTTTTTCCCTTCTAACTTTCGACTTTTTTTTTGTTTTTCAGGTCAGTACATCAACATGACTGAAGCAGATGGGACGGGAGTTGGTCATTCTCAACTGAGCGTGACACTTGGACGGGGGGATTTAGGAGCAAAGCTCGAATGCCGAGCGAGTAGCCCTACGTTGGACGTCCCGATGGCAGCCTGGGTCGAGGTGGATGTGCAGGGTGAGTTTATTCAAGAGAGAAAAAATTGAAATTGGGAGTAGTTGGAGTGTTTGATGACCTGAAAATGTTTTTCGAGAGGCTCCAAGTTGTTGAGAGGGAAATTTACATGCGGAGAATTAACAACAAAACGCAAATTGCAAATTACCATAGCCTCGTTTAAATTCATTCAAGCTACAAAATTTCCTGTCGTGACATTTGTGGGTCTTCTCAAGTGCACTAAATTAGTCTTTCCTTTTGTTTTTCTCCGGACGTAAGACAAAGTAAACATTTTGTAACTCGTCACAAGATCCATGCATATACTCGGGAAAACTTTTTGGGGTCTTGGAATTGAATAGGGTTAAACCATGTTAAATACAAATGTGGGTCACCTCGCGAATCTAAAGTGGGTTCTAGTTTTCCACCCAGAATTCAAATTGACCAAAAAAACTGCATTTTTAGGACAACCTTGTTACAAGATTCATTGTAGAAAATCTCGTCCCATTTTCCAACTTGTCAGAGTTTCCCCACGGATTTTCTGTTGTTCCCTAATTTTCCTTTTTTCCAGCTACTCCATCATGTATTTTCCCTTAAACGAGGGGAAAATGCTGTTTTTAATGCACACTGTGCCACCACAAAAACTTTTTTGAACAAGTCTTTGGGCAGCCTAAACAATAAAGTTGTTGTTAGCTTGGCGTGTTCTTCTAAACAATATCCCCTCGAAGGTGCGGTAGGCAATCTTGGATGTGTATTGTGCGGGCTCAGCCCTTTTGTGCTTGTCATATTGTAAGATGATGAGGAAAAAACTTTGTGGATCACACTTTTCCCCCTTCCCACCAAGTAAAAAAGCCCCACCCCGACCTGATACTGTATACACATGCCATGGAGCTGCAGTTTTCTCCATTGACAAGAGAATTGAGAGAGTGCATAATTTCATATTCTCTATTCATCACCACACGCCGTCCCGAAAAAAGTTTCTCAAGACAAGATCAAGTGTTGCTTGCCATCTCCACATGTGACGAAACTGTGAGAGGGGGCTTGGAGATGACAAAAAGGAAAACAAGCCATTTAAGAAAACCTCCTTGAGTCATTACCTCTCTCCTGGAGATAGCCTTGGAGAGTAAAGGTCTTCTTTGAATTAATTAGCTTGCTTCTTCTAAGCACTCTCCAGGATAATAAAATTTTAGCTGGAACACTTTCCACCAGATCTACAACGTATTTCAAAACTTTTGAGTTACATCTTGCATATAGATTCGGTTGTGCTGTGCTACAAGCTGTGCTACATAATATATATTATGATATATGCTTCATCTCTACAGGAGAATTGTTGTTTGTTGTTTATGCATGTTCCCGCTTTCGATAATGCATGAAACAGAGGAAAAATAAGTGTTTTGTACCCTCTCGGTTGTCAACTCTCAGTTCGCTAATTAAACGTTGAGCAAAAGTGAAACAAGGTTTTAATTTGGAATTGGAGCTCACTATTTTCCATAATTATCATGATCTATTTCAGTTCAGAATTTGTTAGGACTTTTGGAGAGGGAGAAACAAGGTGAAAAGTAAGGCGTTATGCCTTTTTTGAGAGAAGTGAACAGGCACTTTGGAAATTGCTCTTGTTAGCACTTTCTCAGAAGGAAAATGAAAAACAAGACATTTAAATCGTAGTTAAGCCTTGAGCCGGATCAGAGAAGAAAATCAGGCAGTTTCAAGTTGTTCATTTCAATTACGAGCTGCTCTCAAACTGAAGTCTTAATTGTGTAGAGAGAGGGATATTGTGAAAATCGACACTTTTTCATGAAGACGGATGGGGCGAGCGAGAAATGAAAAGTGGAAGTTGGGAGTAAAGTAGGGATGAGTTTAATTGGCATATATTACAAAAGGATGGCGTAGGCGCAGACAGCTGTTTGGTGGGAAGGATCAGACAATTGTAAAGCCGACTTCCAATAAGAGCCTCTCCGAAATAACTTGTTTTACTCCTGGCGTTTTGTTTGTCAATTAAAGTAATTGTTTTGAATTGTTTCAGTCCGCCCTCTAACCTGGGAGCTGACCGGGTACGACGCTCCCGTCCTCCAAGGTACCGTGGTCAACCTCCTCTGTCGCGCCAAAGGAGCCCGACCTGCTGCCAACATTACGTGGTTCAACGGCACCCAGGAGTTGTCCCCTCAACCCCCGTCGAATCTCGCGGTCCAGGTAATCTTTCTCTCTCCCAAAATGGGTGTCAATGATTATCAAATCTCGAGTGGATTTACGACGACAGCGACTCCTCTCACGAAAATGGTTCTTCACGTCCTACAAATTCCAGCAAATGGAAAGTTAATAGAAACACCCGTTCCAATTGTCATCCTTCCAAAAGCGGCAGTAAAACGGAGGAGTCTGTTAGACAATTTACGAGACTAGTAACGGAAGGGAAACTGCAGTGAAAAAAATCCTGCATAATTGGCGCATAACATACATATATTCAGAATGACATAAAAAGAATAGTGTGAACCAAATACGTTGCTCATTGCACTTCCTCCAATTTTTTTTTCTGGGCCCTATAAATATCCCATTCCTTTTCAATCTTTCTACATAAAAATGAGGTATACGGAGAAACGGGGGAAAGTGATGTATGCGTGGATCTATGCAGAAATATTTTTTATAGTCTTTTGTTTTTATGTTTTACGAAGATGTTGCAGTCACGTCTGCCAAGTGGACTACCCATTTTCTTGAAATAGTTTTCCCTATTGTTGATGTTGATAGTAATGGTTTGACTGTGTTGTTGGTGGTAATAAGTCGATATTATATTCGTTTTATATCCAAAAAGCAAAGTGGGATTCCAACGGGGAAAAGTTGTACCAAGTGGAGCGAGAAAGTAGCATGGCCATTTATCAGAAGAGAATTTACGAGCAAATTTACTAACCATTTTTTTTCTCCCTTTTTTCTCACACTTTTTTTTATTGTACTGCAGAGTGTGTACCTCGGTGTTAATAAGGATTGGCATGAAAAAAATTGGAGGAATTTTTGTGATGTGGAAAAAAATGTTTTGGAAGACGAGATGTGTGGAGAAGTTTTGTGTATTTTATTTGGAAGGATAAAGACCACGTCGTCGTATGAGCGCACCTTGGTATGCGCAAGAAATAATGAGTGGTTTGCATATCATTTGGAAGCACACATATATTGTCGTAGTGGAACATGAGGGTTTTCCTCTGGATGCCTGGATAAAAAAAAACTGGAAAAATAATTGAAAGAAATGAAGGAGTGAACGGGTAGTTTTGTTCTGCGGGCAATAATTCTCCAGAGACTTCGTTAAGAAAAGGGCCAAACTGTAAAAGTAAAACTAGCACTTTCACTTTGCTTTACAATCACAATTTCTCCTTGCGC
>JAANSN010003352.1:0-18947 GCA_036850665.1 Dicranocentrus wangi | reverse complement strand
CATACAAGAACCCAAGTACCTAACCTATGTGTATACGTTTACATTGTTTGTAGTCCTACATTTCAGATTTGTGATATCATGGCTTGTTTTGTGTGCTTTATTCCTAAAAACGAAATCAAATTTATTTTTCCAACACAACAAATTAAATTTCGTTTCTGTAATGTACTGTGTCTGTAAGTGGATTCAGTGTATTCCCAGCAAGAGAGCCACTCTGAAAAATGGTACTTATATGAAATTTGTTCAGTTCAGTTAAAGAGAAGGAGTAATGAAAGCTTAAAAGTTAAGTGCAGAACCAGGTTTTTTTGAAAGCTTTCTTGGGAGACAAAAGAAAGTAATAGAAGTATTGAAAATATTGTTTACGTTACGTACAACTTTATTTGAATGATATGATGGTGTGCTAATCAAATTGATCGAAGTTGCATGTACGATGTATGACGTAGCAAAGAATCGCTTGTCTAAATTGACGTAATTGTTGGTTTGTCCCATATTTCTTACAACTTTAGGCTATTCCAGTGGAAACTATGTTTTGTGTCATATTTATGTTATATAGCTTTTATGTAAAATTACAAGTATTAGTGGAACGCATAATATTTATATATATTTTCACGTTGTGTGTGACTGTGCAAACGAGAACGTATCAACATAATATATTTTAGTTCCACGCGTGTGGAAGTGTGGACTATCTGTCTAGCAAGAAAGATTGATTGCAGGCGAAAAACTTTCCATTTTTATTGAGTCGTTTAGAGTCTTGTATTGTTGAAAGGGAAAAAGTATACATATAATGTAGATGCATACAAGTATAATAATAAATAAAACATGTACGTCTTGCTGGAAGTTTAAATCCCCTTCGTTTGCTTTCTATTCTTGCCCGACAATATCGAGGTAGTATGTTCCACGTGCTCTGTGGAGGGAGAGAACATGAATTTTAATATCGCGAAGCGAACATAATTGATTCACACAGTTCGCATTATTCATGGAGAAACGTGAACTTTAATAGATTTCTTAGGAAGGGAATAAACACGAAACTTACGTGGGTGGACATGGATATCCAAAGAGTGCTTTGCCGGGACAGCTAACCTTGCACCAGTAATTTGGTCTACCGTAGCATTTGCAAGCTGCAATTTCATTTGCTATGGATTGTATGTAGTAAACCCAGCATCTATTGTGAGCACACACGCCTTAAAAACAAAAGGAACATGAGCATATTGCAAAGTTTTCATGAATAGCAGGAATTAATTGATCCTGTCCTGAGTAGAGCGTACGTTAGCATCATGGATTAAATGAGGTGGAAGTTTGATGAAAGAACTCACCAGCAACATTGTTCCCGATGGAGCCAGGGCCAGCGTTGAGACAATCGTTTTGGTTAGGTCCGCCTCCATTCTAAAATGCGAAACATGACATTCTAAGTTTTCCCAAATTCAAAAGAAAATTTTGATACATATAACCTCATAATAACAATATGCATGTCAGGATTTTCCAGTTACAGGGTAAAAGTCAGCATGTCCGATGTTCCCCTCGTATCCACTTTGCCCTTGATTTGTGTGGATAATATCGACAAAGTCGGCATCACTAGACTCCAGCTTTTGTGTGGGATTCGGCTGACTTTGATATAGAGGACCTGCAGGATCCAGTCCTGGAATTGGGATAAATAACAGCATAGAAATCGACAGCTCGTGAAATTAACTCGTTGAATTATCCAGACAGTCCCAATTATTTTCTGATCTTGTTACATAAAAACCCTAATTTTTCACTTTACCAGTTATCCGCCCAATTGGAGCTGACATGTTTTGCTTCACTTCGTAGCCCGCTAACCCTGCCACTTGAGCTCCTAACGAGAATCCAATCAGATAAACTGAGCTTGGACTGTCCAGATACTCTTCCATCATGAGGAACTCAAGGAATTCGGCAATTCGTTTTCCCACTTTCGGCACATTTCTCACAGCCGCTTGATAATAATGATTTCTCGCTAAGTCGTTTAGTCCTGTGTTCCCTAAACTGGTTCCGTTTTTCGGGGTACTCATAGCGCCCCAATCAACAACAATTATGTTGTGTTTTTCTCCATAGCCATTCTCCAGAAATGCTGAATACACATATCACAAACGTCAAGTTAGTGCCTGGAAATTTTGTACGCCTTCTGTCAACTAGTAAACCCCTGCCAGCAGATTAGGCATTCTCACATTCAGCTTAATCTACCATTGCAGGAAAATCCTAAATCCTATAGTCCTAGCTATAATTCCAAATCCGCTTACCATTCTTTACCCTTTGCGAGAATTTGCAAGTATAGTTATTGACAAATCCATGAATCAAAAAGACTGGGGATTTTAAGGGCGAATACCCGGATTCGTAAAGAGTCTCATTTTCACCTAATTTGATTTCCTCGCAGTAAGTCAGATTTCTAAAGAAGAAAAAGAAGAAGAATAACACAATAGGGATTGAATAATGACGGTAATGATCCCGAATTAGACGCAAGTTGAAATTCCGAGAGTAATTAGGTATGTCAGAATTAAGTATCCATTCGAACTGACAATGAGTACTTACTCCGGATCTGGATACAAATAGAATCCTACAGAGTGAGGATCATTTGATTGAAGCCCGTCTTCATCCTCCTCCTCCTCATTCCCTTCCGTTGTCTCTTCATGTTCATTTCCTGGGTCCACAGTGGAAGTTTCCTGCTCCTGTTGGAGCGTGCACCCAACGAGGAGTAAAACAAGTAGCAGACCCAAAATCTTCATGATTTTTGGAGACTATTTGAGAGTGTGAGTAGTTCGTAAATTCACCCATTCAAGTGGAAATATCAACTGACTATGGAATTCTCGAGATTCGTCGAATATATATCTCGTTTTAGCTTGAAAAAATTATGTCGTGACACGATAATACCAACAATAAATTCAGGAAGGAGTGATTTGATGATATTTTGATCCTTGGTGAACGACAATGATATAGGAGGTTCATCGTTTGCGACTCAAACATCAAACAAAATGCTGAAAAGTAGTACAAAACACAGATCCATGTCTGTTGCTCTAATCATTATGTACATAACAATGTAGGCAACTACCAATTATCCTTTCCTTATTTTTAGCTCTTCTGTAAATATTCCTACGACATGTCTACAGGCGTCAACTCAGCGCCGCACATGAAGGAACGAATTTATGCAAATGGCTTTCTGGAACTAATTATCGGATATCAATACATAATATTTTACCTAAAAGCATTGACGGCTTTCCGAAATATTATGGGTTAACGAGTGTTTAGACATGCTCGTTCGAATAAATAAACATAAGTGCAGGCAGCGCAGTGTTCGAATGTGTTCAAATGACGAGTGTCGCAACCTGATGCAAGACGGAAACTTTAATTTCCCCCAGGAAATATACCAAGTTTATCATAGTGCACGTATCAAAAACGTATATTTCGTTGGGTTGTTGTTTATTTGACTACATATTGTATAAATAAAGTTAATTTATGAACTGTGCAGTCAACTGATCATTAAAAATTGTAACAAAGGGCCAAGGATTGCAAAATGCAGTAATGAACTCGTACAAGGTTTACTGCTTCAGTTACCTTCTCCAGTTCTGCATGAATTCTGCAATACCAGTCTATTTATCATATAAATTGTTGGTGTAAAGTGCAGCTCACATCAGTATATGTCACAATCAATATGCACAACAAAAGTTGCTACTTTATTATCGGTTATAATGGGTTGGCGTTGATAGTCACACTTATAAAATCAAAATCATAAGTAAACTACATTTGTCAAATTGGTATACTGGGTACACCTATGTATTTAATTTACAGCAACAAGAGGCAGCCACTCATTCCATCCTTGTTACTTTTATTGCAAAACTGGCAAAACTTGAGTTTAGTAATTTACAAAATATTATACAAGATATAAAAAACCTGCATATGAGACAGGGACTAACATCAAGAAGTTAATGCTCCATTAATACGTTTTGTCTGTCACCAACCTTTTGAATATTGACGTACTTGCTAAGATTTCGAAACCATTTCCATGCACTTGAATTCTGAATAAATAATGTTATGCATTGCCGTTTTACTTGTAGAGAACGGGGCCAGGACCAGGAACCACTACTGGGGCAATAGGAACGAGATCATGATCATGTCCATACACTGATCCATACAGTACAGGCTTGATAAGTGCGCCTGGATCATGCCTTATGATATCAAAGTAGTAACTTCCTCGGGCACTATAATTGGATTAAATTGCAACATTATAATTTATCAACAGACACATATTTTCAAATCAGGACATTACTTACGTTGGTGGAACTTTCAATCCAAATAAGACCTTGTCGTGACAATGCTCCTTTCCATGCAAATGAAAGTCTTTGTAAGAAATTGCTCTACAAGCCCAAATCTTGGATCCTAAAATTGTTTCAGTGAAATATTCCCAGGAACGCACGTGTGGACAAGACCCTATCAGAAAAAAATGTATACATATGAAGCATGAATTTTTGTAACTAAAGAATAATTCTCAAGATCAGTATACCTGGAAGTCCCGGGATATCAGATCTGGGAGAGCATCCAGGCTATTAATTCACAATAAAGGAGATAATTAAATAACAACCGAAATTGTAACACTTGAATAACTTGTTATAATTTGAATCTAGAAATTGCATAATCAAACCTGTTCTGGACCACCACCATTGGGATAGCTGCAAAAGATTTGATTGGTGAAATTAATTTTAATTAATAAGGTTTAACAACTTAACATAAAGCTAATTCGGAGTTATCGAGTGCATACAAATCAACATGTCCGTTGCTGCCGGACATCCCGTATCTGCCTTGATTGGAATGAACTACATCTACAAAGTATGCATCAGAGTGGTCCAACTTCTTTCCCTTGATAGCATGGAAATGGAACAATGGGCCTGCTGGATCCAACCCTAGATTGCAAAAGTAATAATTACAACTTGCCAAGTTGCCAACACTCGCGCTCAAAGTTGTTCTAAATGTAATAGTAATAGTCTACCTGTTATACGTTGAATGGGTCTTCCGGTATAATGTTTAATATGCTGACCGGCAATACCTACACAAAAATTGTAATCATCATGATTCCTGAGTAATCATTTCAAATACATCAGTTATCATTGTTCACAAAATGCATCCGTGCAATGCGTTTGCAATATTTCATAAAAGACACAAGTTTTAAATTACCTGCAATTTGTGCTCCAAGACTAAATCCAATCAAATTGTATTCTTGTTGGATCGTTGAGAACGCCGTGATTAATTAAGAAAATTGCAAACTCTCCAATTCGCTTCCCTATCAAATCTGCGTTAATTGTGGTAACAGGACCATGAATGCCATGTCTTCTATTTACCACGCGTAACTTCTGCACGATACCACTCCAATCAGCGACAATCACGTTCACAGGTAGCTTCTGCTTTAAAAAGGCTGTTCAAAAACCAGAAAAAGTTTTTTTTAATTTTATAACTATATTACCCTACATCCATTAGACCATTAGTCTTAATGACCCGCAAATTATAAGGTTTGAGATTCAGATTGAAAGTCTAATATTTTAAATCAATTTTTAATGTTTCATCACTTTTCACTCTACACATACAACTATACCATTCGTAGTAAGTATTTAGAAACGCGTCTGTGTGCAAGAATCATAACTGATGTTAATAATGTATCACATTTTACAACTTTTGCTTGCATTTTTTCTGATTTTTATGGATTCTTTTCATATTGTAAATATTAATTAACGTTTTAAAAGTTGCAGCTTTCTACGAACCACATTTCAAAGCCAACGACAACAAAAGTGAGTCACACCTTTTATGCAACATTATTATTAAGGTTTGCGCTAACTTCTAGATTTTCTTTGGATTACCATCTTTGGTGAGCTGAGGAAAGCTAGTTGAGTAGTTTTGACCATATCCATGAATGAGAATGATGGGGAAATGCCATTTATTATATTTGCTAGTTAGGAGCGATTTTGAGTCTCCTGGGACAATCTCTTGAGTGTACTCTAAATTCCTGGAGGCGATAAGATTGGCTTAATTAATTTTTGATTTCCAGAATATAATTTCATATTAATATGGTAATTAGGTTTGATTATATGTGTCAAGCTCCGCCTGCTTACCACGGATCGGGGTACAAGAAAAACCGAACAGAGTCAAATGTTGGCAGAGCTGATATGATATTTGAAAGCAATAGCACACAGAAACAAATTTGGGATGATTTACTAATCATTTTGCAAGTCTTAAGTTTGTTATATTATTCAGCAAAGATCACAATTTCGCACAATATAATTTTACACTCCCTCGTTCACAAAAAACCGACTGACATGCCGTAACGTAACATGTGTAAAATGACGTGACGTAAATTCGTTAGAATGACTAGTTTCTAAAAAGCCAGAAGCGGACGTCCTCTTCATTTGATTGCCAACTCAAAATGACCGTTTTTGCAGTTGATCGGATGCTTAATATTTTAGTTGAGCGAACTGCAATCTTTGAACAAAGAAGTGTGCATCTGTAACCTCAGTAGGCTTTATGCCCATTTCGTGTATCCCTGTCCACTAGAAATGCAAGTTGGCTATTTTATGTGCCTTTTGGTTGTGAGCCCATGTAACTGAATGAGGTTTTGAAAGAAAATGAAAGTATAACTATTTCAGTACACTGTAACCTATCACGTGCGTTTAACTTCCCACTGAATTATGCACTACAACTACCGCTCGCTCATCCTTTTATTACATTTCATTGACTGTGATAACTGACCACATGGTTAACTGCGGATCTACATTTGGTTGTGCAGGTAGGTTCTGTAATTCAAAAGTACAAAGACACATATGCAGAGCACTAGAACACAATTCGAAAAAAATATTATGTTGTAAATCATTAAAAATGTTGAATGTAGTAACCAGTTATCTAGGGATATGGTGTTAAGTATATTACATCGCATCGTGGTCAATAATATTTCGTAGGGAGGAAGAGCATGCTGCAACCTATTATCTTTCCTTTCCGTTCGTTCAGCCCTTTTGGGTTCACATTTTCTATTATTTCAATAAAAACTTTTGTTTTTCTGTGCAAGAAATGAGCAATGTTTACTAGAGAATCATCACGAGAGCCACCGACTGCCGACCAACATGACAGATTTTCTTTATCGGAAATGCGTAACTAACAGTTTACTTTCATTAATAAGACACTCATCGTCCCCATCACTTTCTTTTAGTTTATTTAATTTTGTTGCAGTGGTAAAACATTTGAATATACAATCAATTTAAGTACACCTATTATATATTGCATAAATGCGTAAAAACGCAATGCTTGTTATATTATGAAAGTGATGCGTAATATTTTAACTGCTATTCTATTACTTTGGGGTAATATTGGCATAATTTAATCAAGGGCCAGATAAATGAAATTACGGGGCTGTATCAGATATCTAGTTCTTGTGTATAATGTGTATGAAGCATATTGCGTGTTTTATGGAAATCAACAAAAGTAATTAATGCTAAAATTGGCGTGGTGTCGCCAACCTGTATTCATTGATTCGATTTTAGTTTATTAAACATGTTATTTGAAAATGAGACCAGCAAACAATTATTGAAAAATGGAAAGCCGATAATCATTTGCAATTAAATAATCAATTACAACGAGTTACAAGTATTCCTTTTTAAATTTTGGTTTTCGTACATCCCCTTTAATTGCTCTTCCTGAAGTGCTTGGGATTTCGACTTGAAAAGCTTGAGTCACTTAAATGCATATCATATTAGATACTAAATACTTTTGTCATCAAATATTTGAATGGGGAAAATTGAATATAGAAGTGTATCTGTAACAATAAAATGACACGCAATCTTTGACATCAAGATTTAATAACTATACTCCTGGTTTGGATATGTCTAAGCAATAATGTACCTAATTATTAACATTATTATTTAAGGAAGTCCGAGTCAGCCATCCCGACAGAAAAAATTTGGTATGCAAATCGATAAAATTTACGAGTAGGTTAAATAAACAAAAATAATTACAATGTTATTTGATACATACATACTTTTATTGTCCTCAATGGTGAAGCCAGTAGGCAAACTGAATCATGGGGTAACGCGTACAAATAACCCATCGCATCTTCCGTCCGACTGTAATCGCACTCACTCAGACAGAGATATCGAAAGGAAATTGATATAAATTTGTAGAAGGGATACATTTGCATACTAGGTATAAGGCTCTACACATTTTACAAAACTCATTATATACTTCTGTTTGTTCTAGTTACTTCATGTCAAGGAATGAAGTAATTTGACTTTTAACGTGAAGTCAAACGTCAAATTGCCTGTAGTAAAGCAAGACCACCACACCACTGAACTGAATCAGTAATATGAACAGCAATAATTTTGAAGTTTGATGTGAATGAAAAAGTGTTAATAGTTTTTATACTAGTTTTCTAGAAATACGAAGACCCTGCTCCTATAGCTTATTCATGCTAAACTGATATTCGTAATAAAAAGTGCACAAACACATAAAGTCATACATTTGCACACGTACGTCCGTGACTAATCTGAAAAGAAAGCGAAGGGCACGCAGTAGTCCCTTGTCTTGTTAGAAACGCTAGAAATTGCATTTCAACTTGTCGAAGTGACTTTTGATTTCTATGAGGAATCTAGAATCTAGCATGTTTAATAATCAACGACCACGATGAACTTTGTTGATATGGAGTATGGGGGCCGTCTCTGTACTCTTCAAAATGAAGAATTTTATTACAGTTTGTTTTTGTTGCAAGCTTTTCATGTCATCTCTAAACAATAATTATTTAGGAGATTTCAATAACCTCTACCTTTAAGAAGCCTCTATCAGATTCCTAACTCTGAAAGTCAATAGTAAGTAGTAAGATCCTTGAACTTTCAATAGAACTCTTTACTAGCCACTAGCTAATGTAGGAAATATGATAAGGCATGGGAAAAATCTATTCTGACGCAACTATGTACTGCGTATATTCTGTATCTTGCATTTTAATTTTAACAACTTGCGTTTGCGTTGAAGCACGCATTTAGCATGTATACGGACGAACTAAAATTATTTTGGAAGACAGAGTTTTATTTATTTTGCAGTTTTGAATTTGAAAGTATAATCATACATACCTAATTAAACTTTACGCATAGCCGGGACCTGACATAGGTGGCAGTCTAGCCCGAGTTTCTTGCGTAACAAGCTAACAATTTGATTTTTGTTGAATTTCCTAATTTTCCACTCATTACTTAATGAAAAATTGCACTAGACAAAACACTAGCAAGGGAAACTGGTAAGTACCCAAAATCTGAAGAACCCATACAGATAACATTCGTGAATTGCATAAACGGTTTTGTTATAAAAGGATAATGTTGTTAGGAGGTTGGGTGGAATCGGAAGCGGAAAAGAAGATATATTATGTCCCTGCATAACTGCATAAGACAGTTTAAATGTGACAGCGACACTAATTTGGGACAGAGTTTGTCACCTTTACCCGACCCAATATATGACTTTAAAACTTACTCCAAAATAGGATACATTATTTTATAAGCTCTTGCTTGACAAGTGTCATGAGGCAAATCGTCAATTATTATCCGCCCATTTAAGCATAGGTAAGTTCCGTAGTAGTCCGTAGCAGACTACTACTGCTCAGATAACGAAGATGGTTATTAGGAAGAAATATACCTCTCCTCTCTCTCTCTGATCGAACGTCGCGTCGTGGGGTCGTAAGATCACAATTGCGAAGAAGGAAGGATGTTTGTAACTTTTATTAGGTTAAGTGGCAGTATGGTGAGAGGTGTTTGTCATCAGAATAGTACATATGCTATGTATGATTGGCATAGCTTACACATATACGAGTGCTCACATTCGATAGTATTTATGGTACAATAGTTGTAGAATTTTTTGCTCCAATTTTGCAGCAGTACCTACCAATTATATGTATGCCTATTGTCTACTGCTCGATTTAGCGCAAATGTTTCAGTGGATATTTTGAGTAATTATTACATATTATCACTTTTGGCTCAGAATCATATTCGACTGTTGGAATGTTATGATGGCATAATTCTCTCAATTTATATTTTCCTAAAAAACGCTACTTTACTATGTGCTAAATAAACTGAATTGCGACTTGAAATTACTGGTTTTTATTATTTAATTGCTAATTATTCAATCACAATTGTTCACAAATATATATCTCAATTCTGAAAAACGCTACTTTACTATGTGCTAAATAAACTGAATTGCGACTTGAAATTACTGGTTTTTATTATTTAATTGCTAATTATTCAATCACAATTGTTCACAAATATATATCTCAATTCAATAACGTCACTGATTCAGAGTAAAATTGCAATAGATAATAACTTGAAGAATCTCTAGTAAAATAAATAAATAAGGGATACAATACAAGTAACTTTACACAGTCTGAATATATGACATTATAATTTTAAAATCGGAAGCATAATTCGGGAAGTTGGTCCATGTCAGTTTCTCGCAATGCCTCCCGAAACGTGAAAGTCACCTTTCCTTCAGAACCACAATTGGCAACTATAACAGACTGTCCAACCGTTTTGTAAAATGTCTCTTTGCCTTTCAACATATAAGAAATTGTATAAAATCGATCCTTCAATATTTTCACAGGTTGCTTAAAGTGAACATGAAACACATCCTGCGATGTCGGACATTTAAGCCCAGTTTCCGATATTTCTGCAAATGTTTCTGTCAGCTCAAAGTTTTGCAAACGCACGCACACGTCTAAAGCAGCATTGGATTCAATCGCTCTGAAAAACCCAACGCTCACAAGACGAATGCTTCTGTCAGCTTGAAAACAAATATTCTGCCATTGTCGCCCAAAATCGTATCCGTGACCTTTTAGCCGTTGCAAATTATACAGAAAGTAGCTCAAATTCCGTTTCCGAGGGTTAAACTTAAGGTTGAGAGTGGATTCTACCTGTTCCCGTTTCTCCGGAGGCGTTGTCAGAAATCGAAAAACATTTACTGTATCTTCGAGGGGAAGCACATTCTTTGTCACAACTTGACACGAAAACTCTTCTGTTGACATGCTGGGGAACCTGATCAAGGGCAAAATATCTTGGAGAACCTTAGATACGTCAGTAAGTTCAATTTCATTTCGTTCACATTCCAGTTCCGCCCACTCGTACACCGCATTAAACAGCTCGATTTCTGCAACGTTCAATTCGTCGCTGGATAAAAGTTTAGTAAGATCCTTTTTCGTCAATCTTTTGAACTCGCCGGATTCTATCAGAGGACCAGCATTGTCTAACATGTATTTTTCTACGGTTTTCTGCAACTCTTCATTGTCAAGCATGTCAGCAGCTTGGTAAATTTGCATAACATTTTGCAATGACAAAGACTCTTTGAGAAGGTCTGTGCACTTGTCGACAAGGTTTGGGCACAAGTATTTTTTTCCAAGGAGAAGAACTGATATTATTGGATCAGCATCCTTTGGTTCTAGGTTTACATTTCCAGTATACATGTACTCCAAAAAGATTTTAAACTGCTCTGGATTTTCTTCAGGAAGCATGATTTCGGAGTATTCTTGTGTCCCTCCACCATTCCATCTCTTACTCAGCATGGTTTCGAATACTGGAGAGTTGAGGATTAGAATTATACGATGAGCTGATATAACGTCTTGATTGCTCCCCACTTTAAATATTACATCGGTGTACAGTTCATTTTTCCACACGTATGTCCATTTTTGCTGTACACTTTTTTGCTGAAGCTGCCACGGCTCAACATTGACCGATGACGACCTTAGTAATGTTTCTCCCATTGTTATATAGCAAACTATGGAATAATACAATATTTGTAATTAGTATAAACTTTCCTTTTACACTGATTGTTTTAACTCTACAAAAAAATTCTTTATGCTGAACGAAAGAAACGATGTACACTGGATAGTCTGAATAGATAGACGAACTGAAACATGCGCGAACTCTATGAAACTAATAGTTAGTCTATTCCTTCGTAAGCAAGCTCAAAATGTATGAAACCAACCATATGAGGTGCATGTGTGCTGGTTTGCCAGTTCTAATTTTAGAACTTGCAAAATCTGCGAAAAATTCTCTAGTAGATGATGAAGGAGATCCCTAAGGAAAAGGGGAAAGCCTGTTACATAGTTGAAGCTTACGGTACGGCTGTGCTGCTATAATTCCGCATAATCCAAATCCAAAGACGCTTCTTGCAAATAATATAGCGTGTGTGAACTGTTGTCAACTCAGTCAACTTACATTGATACTAACGCCAAACCAAACTGCATAAAAATGAAAATAATAACTCTCCACGTTTTATCAGTTGTTATGTTTATGTGCAGATTGCACAGTGGCTATATATGTCCACTATCATTAAATGTTTGTATGTTTGTATACTCTAACCTTATATAAGTCCATACATACAAGTACTCGTATCTGATAACTATAGCTCATTTAATCTGGAGAGTTCGCAGCAGCAGTCAAACAAAATCTGTCGGAAGTACTCAGAATATCAGAGTTATTTCTTTGAATTGAACAATGGCAATTTAATTCATCTGCGACCTCAGGTTTTTTTTACTCTTGCCGACAGCTCGACTAATATCTCGTTGTTGATGGCGTACTAAAATATATTTAAAGTACGGTCTCTACTCTTGCCGTACCGTCGGTCGACCAGTATCAGAAAAAATCCACAAACTGCATTTACTTACTACTGCATACAAACTTATGTAAACTACACGAGATTGCTGGTTTTACAGCTTAAAACCACACTGCATGAAGAAATGAACTGTTCAACCCAAACATAACTGACCTACTTTGAGCAATATACATGATACACCTATTCACCTATCTATTTTACATTCCAACTTGCTGCAAGCTACGACGGACTGCTTGCGACTGTTCAACTGCTACACAACTTTTGTCGTTTTACTCCATTATATTACTCCAGCCATCTCCAGAGTTAGTTTACACAAGAAGTTTACGATAGCCACACAACCATTATGACATCTTTATGATTATGATGACTTTATGACTGATAGCTATATTAATGGGAAAAGCAAGTAAGGAAAGGAACATTATCGCAGTGAGTGAAGTCATTTCTCTGGCATATTTCAACAGATTCAACAAGCGCAAATTCATGAACTTCTGAACTGATGTACCTAAGAACCTAAGTATGTGGTATTGTTGCGTTGTTCTTGTTTCTAAAATACTTACAACTCGTTATGTCTTATTTCCTTCCACAAGATGAAATGCTGATTGCCCATTAAATATGATCATCTTGAGTCGTGACTAACTGTTATTTGGTTACTTTAAACTACCATTATCCCAGTTCCCAATCCTAATCCTATTATGAACAGCTAAATAATATGTACCTTAAGTATAATACCAAAATATTATGAGAATCAGCAGAATGCGTCGTGGTCTCGTAACACGTATTTACGTACGTATGACTAAGGACGTTCGAGAACTTGTGGTTGGCGACATTCCGATTCCGATTTTTATTTCGTCATATATTCCAGGCTGCTAGCTGTAGTACTAGATAGAATAGGACCACACTAATGTACTTGTATTACGTATCTTAGGCTATTTTATATAACATAAAACATAATAATAATATGAAACATGATTACATGTACAAATAGTGGACTTGGTTATGCCATTACGTCATTACGTCTCAAAAGCATCTGTATTTATGTACCAAGTATTATGCATATATTTTAACATAAAACATAATAATAATATGAAACATGATTACATGTACAAATAGTGGACTTGGTTATGCCATTACGTCATTACGTCTCAAAAGCATCTGTATTTATGTACCAAGTACCAGCCAATTTCGTCACAGCCAAAAGGCACAATAATATGGCCAATGCATATTATGCATATATTGCATACATGGAAATAAGGGAGAGGATCGCAGGTGAAGGTGTCATTCTGGATTTCTTTGGAGCCATATTATTTTGATTCTTCACAAAGTATCAGTTTTTTGTAATTGCCAATTGCCAAGCACATGTATTCATCAAAGTTTTCTGCATTTGGCTTTGCTTGGCGTGGTGGAGGATTATTTGTGTTACAAAATGTGCATTTTTTCTGTTTGTAATAGTTTGTATACGTTTTATACGTTCCATTTCCATTATTATTATGTTCTCTCCAATCCAATTCTACTCGGAGTACAAAAGGTGAAAGTGGATGAGAATGTGTCTGCATAATAAGGACACGATTGACTGAGTAAAAGTGTGAAACTGAGCAATTGTGCAAGATTAATTGGAGTTTGTCGGAACTCGAGATCCTTTTTTGGGCATTTATTTATGGACTTGGGTCATCATCTGGTATTTCGTGTTAGCGTTGACTTTTTTTATCTGAATAGCTAGAGGCAGAGGTTTTCTAAGGTATCGCATAAAAAGGTAAGGCGGACATGGACATAAGGTCATCATGATCGTGATTTTTTGGGTGTGCGAGAAATTCCTCCATAAAATTTTAACTTAACATTTTGGTGTTTTTTTTTATCTTTCCAGGTACAACAAAGTACAACTTCTCAACTATATTGACATCTGGCCCGTCCGGCAGCTCCACCGCCGCAGCGCTACATCATCATGGACATGGCCATGGCTATGGATATGGATGAAGGTATAGATGCTTCCGGTACCGTGGTTTTTAAAAGTTTAAGCAAATTAAAATGATTATCACCCCCGTGACCATAACCGTGTTTCTAGGGATTTTGCTACTACTGCAATTTCACCAAATTGTATTCAGTTATCTCGCAGCCGCCACAGGTCGCAGGTTCGTAGAGGGGTGGTAATTGTACTTTAAATTACAAATTAGAAACATTTGTTTATTTTTGAACGAGTCCTGAGGAACTAATTACATATCCTTATAGTAAACTTTCGTTTCCCCCTTTGAAACACCCTGGCTTTAGGATAGGATAGGATAAGAGGCTTTATTTCAGTGTTTGCAAAATTACACATATGCCTGTACAGCAAAATTAAAGTTGCAAGTTTATGCACAAAAGTAACGAACGTTTTTAAATTTTCATTTTCAGAGATTTCAGAAATTTCCGAGATTATGGATAAGGTGACTACATCTAGCACTGCAGTAAACCGTCGATTACAAGCTCTCCGTGAGAAAGTAAAACGGAAGAAGAAAAATAAGCCAAATAAAAATGTAACTAAGAAGGAAACTACACAAAATACCAGGAGAAGCAGTAGCTCTTCCAGTCGAAGTCGGAGCACTTCTAGCGCTTCAACGTCTTCAAACTGGTCATCTGCGGAGTCGGAATCCGAGAGTGAATCTGAAAGTGGGGAATCCGAAACCGGTGAAAGCTCTGCAGCCTGTAACCGAAACGGAGCCGACGAAGAGGAAGAGGAGGAGGAACAAGAAGAGCAAGAAGATTATCGTGTTGGAGGTTACCACCCGGTGAAAATTGGAGATGTATACAATCAGAAGTATGAGGTCATCCGTAAACTTGGATGGGGTCACTTTTCAACGGTATGGCTATGCCATGATCGCTTTAACCGCCGCTATGTTGCAATGAAGGTTGTGAAGAGTGAAGAAAAGTATACAGAGACTGCCAATGACGAAATCAAAATCCTGCGTTCTGTTATGAATGCTGATGTAAATGATCCGAACCGTGACAAGGTGGTGCACCTTCTTGATGAATTTAAGGTAAATCCTTAACTGCTACTGGTCATTGTAAAATTATAAAATTATTTACTGCATTGGGTTTATTATGCAATGGTTGTTATTGACGTTTTCAGGTTTGTGGCATACATGGAATCCATGTCTGCATGGTTATGGAAGTTCTTGGGTGTACCTTGTTAAAACTAATCACGGGCTCCAACTATCATGGGATTCCTTTCTCCAACCTGAAAACTATAATGCGGCATGTTCTAGAGGCTATGGATTATCTTCATACTAAATGCAAAATTATTCACACGGACATTAAACCAGAAAATATATTGATTTGTGCTGATGAACTGTATGCAAAGTCACTCCATCAAGAGGCAAAAATGTGGGATCAAACGGGGATGGAGTACCCACCACATGCTATTTGTAATTTACCTGATGACGTCAAGAAAATTGTATACCCCGTCACAACCAGTAGCACGTCGGTTGGCCTTCTTACCAGAAACAAAAAGAAGAAACTAAAGGCTAAAGCTAAAAAGCTTCAGTTACAGCAAGATCAGATGAACATGAACGGACAAGAGTTGTCAAATGTCACTGAAAGTGTGGTAGAAACGGGCGAGGAGGTCCACATGGAAGAAGGTGCAGCTGGTGACTCTAATCAGTCAAATCTTAAGGAATCTTCATCCGAAACGAAGTTTGAGAGCTTTAAGATGGTCCCAGATCCATCCAAGGACATTTGTGAAAACATCAGCATTAAAATTGCTGATCTGGGAAACGCGTGCTATATTGATCGTCATTTCACCGATGACATCCAAACACGTCAATATCGAAGTCTGGAAGTCATCATTGGAGCGGGTTACGGACCTCAAAGCGATATTTGGAGTGTTGCTTGTATGGCGTTCGAGCTTGCAGTTGGGGACTATCTATTTCAGCCACACAGCGGGGATAACTACTCTCGAGATGAAGATCACTGTGCTCACATTATTGAACTACTCGGCCCAATACCAAAGCGCATCGCATTGTCGGGAAAGTATTCGAGTGACATTTTTAACCGAAAAGGAAAACTCCGGAACATAAATCAGTTGAAACCTTGGAATCTAGCTCAAGTGTTGCAGGAGAAGTATGACTGGCCAGAACACCAAGCTAAGGATTTCGCAGATTTTCTAACACCCATGCTAGCGTACGACTGGAGGACTAGAGCAACGGCAGCCGATTGCTTGAAACATCCATTTCTTTCCTAATTTATTGTGAACGTACAAATTTATTATAATAGACTTACATGTCAGATATCAGATATGTATTATGTAGATGAATTATTATGTTATGCCTTTACATGCTACTTGTTTGCGTGAAGGATGAAATTGAAACTAGTAAGCGAACCATCTCACTCCCCAAATTCACAAGATGTGTTTAATTTAAATAAATATTTTCCTGACCATTAACATAATTTAAGTGTTTACGATGCACGTATTCGAACTTTCCACAATGTTTCCTTATCGCGTTTAATATGCGTGAGCGTGAGTTCAGCGTGAACAGATTATAGTAAATATAGATTACGTTTGTTTCGAATGAATTAGGGCAGATGAGCGCTGGACCATGCGTGTGATTTTCAACTTACAGCAATCAGCACGACACAAACGATAAACGACTATTGCCCGATAATGTTATGCGTAGCATAACACCTTCCATTCGTACCATATTGCTTTATGGTGAAAATTTGTGTGAAGTCATGCAAAAAGTATTATTTCCAGAGAGCATTTTTGAGGAATTGTCGAACATTTGGAAATTCTGTCGTTCATTTTTTACGTTGAACGATGTAGAAAGTTTAATTGATTATTTATGCAACTTTTCAAATTCGCTTTTCATTCACATCCACCTAACATAAGTAATTGCATAGTAATTGAACAGTAAAAATGTAAAGAGATGTAGTTATTGTAGTTAACCTTGAAAAGTGTCGTTGACAAACCACATTGCTTGCACTTGATATTAGTAGAGGGGAGAAGTTAGGCAATGTCACCTGTATTAGTTTCTTGCCAATGAATTTAGGAAATGTGGAATTGGTAATTAAATAAGGTGGGAATTTCCTTCTTTTTCTTTAGCTTAATATTTGCACAATCTTCTTCAGCTTTGTCTTGTAATCGCCGAAATAACAAAACACGAAAGAAGATTCTGGTTTAGTGCAATAAAGGACATCACACATAAGCTGATCATGACAAGGCGATTTATGAACAATGATTATGATTACATTCATGATAGAGATTTGTTGTTATAAAAATGGACAAAAAGTTAGAACTCAAGCTTGGCTAATTTTAGGGTTTGCGTGACATCACAACGAAAAATTGCATATCATCTTTTTTAACACAATTCGACTTTTTACCAACATTCAAGACTGTATTATTCTGCATGCTTGGGCATTATTATAGTAAGCAAGTATGCAGGATGAATACAGGGTTTAAAAATTAGTAAAGTAGGATATGGCATTAGTTCGTAGGAGAGGTGCAAGAATGTTTTCTACATTTAAGATAATACAAATGCACATGTGTTACATACTTGGCATCTACATTATCCAGTTGCTGATTGTAAAGGACTTTGAGTATTTGTTAGCACTTGGTTTAGATAGCATTAATTAAGGAGTTTTTTGAAAGCTGGCTAAAATAGTACTGCGGTCGCAGTCCTTTTGTTACACTTTGCTGGATTGAACACACGCACATTTTTCTCACGACTCGTCAAAACGCCTGAACTAGTACTCCTTCTTGTGACTTGGATAATGATAATACAATGATAAAACTGCAGTATTCAATTCAAGTTCATGGATGATGCTACACTACACTTGAGCTTTAAACAAAAGTTAATGTATTCCATATATACTTATATCTGGGCATACATTCCCCCACCATTATGACGTGCTTGTTTTGTTACAAGTAAAGATTCCAAATCTGAAAAGGAAAAATATCTTGTCACGGCATGATTTAAAGAAGAGTCGTCTTTATAGGTTTCTTCTGAGCAGTTAAAGAATCAGTTCTACAGAAGAGGTTCTCGTGGTAAGAAGTTCCTTCCCTGGAGTCTTGCTTGGCTTATCGCAGAAGCAAGCGCGGATTTTGTGCAGCTGAAACCCAGTAAAGTCGGTGCCAATATAAATTACTGATTGATATACATCTAATCGGTAAAAAGAGCTTTGTAAGGAAGTGCAGTTGCAATAAATCTTTTTACAATTGCTAGTTGCAGTTTAGCCTATTTTAAGATAACTTTATAGTGTCTGTTTTAGCAAATCATACGTTTGTAATTCTCATAAATTTTTGAAATATAGCTAATTCTACGTATATTTAACGAAATTGTACTGCTGAGCTGAGAGTTGCCGAATCC
>JAANSN010003351.1:0-18951 GCA_036850665.1 Dicranocentrus wangi | reverse complement strand
TGTGTGTGCTCAGTGTGCTGGCTGGAGCTGGAACATAATATTCACTTTTTGGGTGGCCGTCCGTCCGTGGCGTGTGTAGCACAGTAGAGCTCACTCACGCTCCATAATCCATATATACCAAAACCAAATACCCCGATTTCCATCCATTCTGTGGTGGTGCTGCATGGTCAATTCACATTCGCTGTGAAGGTGAACATTGTGAACTACGAATATTATGTAGTGTGTGTGTGAAGCCAACGTGTAAAAAAAAATCTTTTTGTGTGCAGTAGAGTAGCAATGGATAGTGTGCTAGTGTATTAGTACTTATTACTCTGATACTGGATGCTCTCACAATATCAGTGGGTGCTGCTGCTCACAGTCACACACAGTGTGCAATGCAAAAGCGAGTCACAAAAGATTCTCACAAAAACACAAGATACAGACAGAAGCTACGGGTGAAGAAGGAGAACGACACACAAAAGTCCTAATACTAATACCATACATACATAACGACGAATACCTTGATTGATACCTATATTGCTGGTCGGATTGGACCGCAGACCTTTTAGGGATACTGTACTAACTGTACTACGGACGGACGGATACCGCTTTCAGGAACTTTGACTTGGAATATGGTAGTAATTATTGGATAAGTGAGAGAATGCATATTATTGGGTGAGTGAGCGAGATGAGATGTGCACGGTGCCCCAGATGAAGTAGGGAGGTTATAGACATTGGAGATTTTTACCATTGCATTGCACACAATAAACGAGAGAGAGAGGAGCAAAGAAGTAGGAAGGAAGCCGAAAACACGTCCGTTACGTTACGAACCGAATGAAGAGTGTGTATTAAATGCAAATGTATCTACAGGCCGGGCACCCCATAGTCAACTACGTATCTCACAATCTCACTCACCAATACCGATGTCCGTTGCGAAGATGTGTAACTTAAGTACTTTTACATATATGCTGGCACCCCATAGCCAACCCACCGCATCCCCACAGTTGAGAATAATGTACTTCTTTTTTTCTCTATATCTGAAATTGTTTTAAAATCTGAATTTAGTGGATTTATTATTTGCCATATATATATAAATATGTATGTATCTAGGTGGATAAATCGGGCCTTGGGTTTTGTTAGTAATAGTTGTGTGTGCTATTCTGGGAATTAATTTGAGTAATATTTTTTCAAATGATTGCTGGTCAAAAATTCAATGTCAATGTCACAGAGCCGTTCAAATGGCGTTTATATATTAGTTGTTGTTGAGAGCACCTTTTCCATCCTATGATGTAGTAAAATTAAGGGGTCGACGTGGTTCAAAAAGTCAATATATCATTTAAATTTCGTTTGTACAATACCTTTTGAATGACACATCACTCATCTCAAAGTCGATATCCATGAGGAATTAAAGTAGATACGGATCTAGCATATCCCAATGTTCTATCAAGGTAGGGCAACAGTGATTGAATGAGTTTGTTATCAGTTATCATAGACCAAGAAAATTTACTTATTTAAAATGCATACTAAATAATATGGGAAGGAAGCATTCGTTGCTAAAGGACGCCCAGATTTTTTGCCATGCTTTCTTATTGTCACAGAATTTGGATTTGGTTTTTTATCTGTAGTAGTGGGTAAGTCGGTGCATGTCTTTCGGTCAACCGTTGACCTCTGACCTAATGGGGTCGGGATCACAACGACACTTTAAATTTTTCGGGGTGAACGTATTGTCCTTATTAATCAGCAATTATCGAAGCATGTAAATACATATACATAAACGACGTATACTATTATCCTACGGTATTCTGTCTATGTAAATACGTCTGCTCTACGTCTGGGAATCGCTAGTATCGTCACGCCACGCCACCCTAAAATCTCCATGTAGGTATATGTGCAGGTAACAAAAGTAGAAAGTAAGAAATGTTCGACAGTCGGGGTTGCGATAAGTTGGCTGTGGGGTGTCGCACTATGCATATGTTTTGTTACCTGCATATTATTATGCACACTTGCTTACTGCTTGCACACTCTGCTTTACACTTTACACATCTTTCCCAACGGACAAAGTCAGTCGAGTTCTGTCAGAGGCTAGGGGAACACGACGACAGCTTTAGCTCAGTTTAGAATTATTGTCCAGTCTATCTGTTACTTTTTTCTTCACTATATTTACCGACAACTAGTACTTAATTAAGCTAGAATCAGGTTTTTCATCCTTATCCTTATAGGTTTCAATTTCAATCCAACTCGGCAAGAAATATAATATAACTCATTTTCACTTGTCAGTTAGTAGTTAGCAAACTTCCTTTCATTAAAATTACTATAGGCTTGCCAAAGTTTATAACTACCTGCAATCGAGGGCCCTGGGCTGGAGACTACTACAAATTAATTAAGTAAGTAAGTGGTAAGTGCAAGTTTTCCCCTACCGACTCGTCGCGTCCCTGAGTCCATGAAAGTGTGGAAACTTTGCTCTACATTTGCATGATATGCATATAAAATATATTATTATAGGACACTTTTCTCGCGCAGGACTTTCATCAGTTTTGACGGTTTGTTGTATTGTAATGTAGAATTATTAGTTTCAGGATTTCCTCGATCTCAATGTAATATTTTCCCAATCCCATCCCACTGAAAAAGCAGTGGTGTGCTAAAATGGTATATTAAAAGCATTTGCATGCAAAACGGCATTACCTATTTTTGGTGATGTGGGGAGGGAGAGCGGCGGGACGGGAGCGAAGGGGTCCTGTCATAGTCATGCCTGATATACTTAAGTTTGCTATAGAAACTAAGCTCTCCGAAATATCATATAGTACATATCGTCTAATTTTTAAAGGTAACCAATATTGATGCTTTATAATTTATTGGTCATCAGGTGACGGCAAGGATAATCAGGCACGCCGGGATCTGGGAATCCAGTAATTAGAATCAAAAACAATTGCAAATAGTGAGGATACGTCTCCCGTACCCTGAGGCAAGTTAATCATAACCGGACCGGGAATTTGGTTATAATATATATGTGAATTTGGTAGATGTGAGTATTGATTTAAAAATCATTAAAATACAGAACGAAAAAGATGAATCGGCTACGTGAAAACTCAGCAAGAATCGGGCTGGGCGGAAATAAGCGGAAGGCGGATATATCACCTAAAAAAGCAGAAGCGAAGAAACGAGCGGCCCTAGGGGATCTGACAAATGTTAGTTATCTCGAACGTTTTTCATTTAATCGTTTTATGTAGAAAAAAAATTATGTAGATGATATACTCATTGATTTAAATGTAATCTGTTGCACCGTAATAGGCCACCAAGAAGAAGTCCGCTGTACTTGGTAGTAAAAATGGAAATGCCAACAAGGAAAACATCAACATCAAGGAAAAAAATGAAAAACCATCATTAATTCCGATTATTCACCCGGACCAGACTCGTGTTACAAGGGCCAGATCCAAAAGTTTAAAGGGAAACGAGGAGCCCATAAAATTATTGGGCGAGCGATCCAACAACGTGGTAGAGGTCCCAAAGCCAGTTCAAGAAGCACCTAGAGTATTGAAAGACAAACAAATTACGAAGCCAGTGCCTGTAGCAGCAAAGCCATCTCGTCGAAGCAAGTCTATATCGAATCCTCAAAAGGAAACTGAAAAACAAAAAGAAAATGTACCACTGTCTTCGATTTCGATTAGTGAGGAAGAGTCTATGTATCAAACGGCGTACAGTTCACCAGTTTCAGAAATTTCTACAGATGGGGATTCAATGTATATGCATTTTATATTCTCACTTTGCTTTTCTGCTTTTTAGTATTACCTTTCAATAAATAACGGAGTCTTTTACGAATTAATTCTAATTCTAGGTCAACTGAAGAGAGGCAAAACCGGAAAAATATCTTGTTGACTGAAGAGGCTAAAAATAGGCTACCGGATGGAGTTTCTGATTACGATCTGGAGATCATTGAAGATCCTTTCCAAGTTGGATTGTATGCAACCGACATATTTGCGTATTACAAACGCAGGGAAGTACGTTTCCCTGTTAAAAAATACCTAGAAAAGCAGACAGAGCTCAATAAGAATATGAGGAGCATACTTGTTGATTGGATGGTTGAAGTTCAGGTATGATACTTTAATTTCTATTTTTGTGTTTTGTATACGTGTTAATAATTTATTGACTAAATTTTAACAGGGCATGACGCGTTTTTTTGCTTGTCTCTTATTTTAGGAAAGCTTCGAAATGAACCATGAAACATTATACCTTGCTGTGAAGCTGGTTGATCTTTTCCTGGGAAGAACTTCGGTTAAGCGGGATAGACTACAACTTGTTGGAACAACAGCTTTGTACATTGCTGCAAAATATGATGTACGTAGAACAATGAAATTAACACAAGCAAAGATGTATCTATTATTCATTACGCACCGTTCAGATCGTGATCGTTTCTGTGTTATTTGAACTTATTCTTCAAACTATTAAAGCATACCGCATAACTATCCTACCTGTTTAATTTCATGTAGGAACGATGTCCTCCTGTAATTGATGATTTTTGTTACATTTGTGACGACGCTTATTCACAACGTGAAGTCATCCAAATGGAAGCGAGAATGCTGAAGACATTGAAATTTGACATTGGCGTTCCTCTCTCCTACAGATTTTTGAGACGATATGCTAGAGTAAGATTTTTTAAATTGTATTCCATTTTTTCGATTGCATATGCGGAATTTTGCGGAAGGGGCTGAATTTTATAATTATTGTATTGCAGTGTGCTAAGCTAGACATGGAGACACTGACATTGGCCAGGTACATCCTAGAAATGTCCCTCATGGAATACGACTTCATTGATGGGCTAGACTCTATGATGGCTGCTGCGGCCTTGTTGCTTGCTCTAAAAATTGCAAAGGTGGAAAATGCGTGGTCGCCTACTTTAGTACACTATAGTACATACACCACTGAAGATTTGTTCGATTTAACGCATCGGTTGTATGATTTCCTACGCAAACCGCAACAGCACTTGAAGACTATCCGTTCCAAATATTCGCACAAGTAAGTCCTAAAATTAAGGAAGCAGTGTATTTTTCTATTTTGTAATAAAAATCACTGATAAAGTATTTGTTTATGTTGAATTTAGAGTGTTCTTCGAAGTTGCGAAAACCCCATTACCGGATGAACTGAAACTCTGAAGTCACTCAACCATTACGTGTTGAAAAGCTAATTTTTAATATGATGACGATAGTTGTAAACTAACAAGTAATGCCGGAAACCTTGCTCCTGCATGTCTACTGCTTCCCCAAGAATTCGATTTTATTATGTTTGGACTCACAAAAATGGATATTTAACTGACCGCATGGGAAATACATCAAAAGGACCTTCATGTACTCAGGATTGGACTATTTACCGCAGATTCTTTTAAAGAATAGTTTATTTCTTAATGTATTGTCTGATATTTATTTACAAGTGATAGTGTTTTGGTATGGTCCTGACTGCTTTTGATTGATCTTGTGACGGGGTTTGCGAAGCTTATTGAATTGTGTAATATGTTAAATATAGACTACGAATTAAGTGTGTACTTCGAACTTGGGCGAATCAAAATAGTGAACTAATACTATGATTTTCTTATAATGAAAGTAATTCATTAATTGTTGTTGTCATATTTTTATGTACTAAGTAGTACCAATTCAACAATAATTGAATTATTTAGTTCCTTACCAGGTTGTTAGCATTAGCACGTACGTGTTGCATGTATAATAGCATTTTTTAAGATTAGATTCGATTCGATATACCACATAAGTACGTACTTGGTTGCAAAGACATTTATCGTAGGTTTGTTGAATTGGACTTTATGTAATTATAAAGCCGTATATTTGTTAAGATCACTATACAGATTTTCAAGGTTCTCTCGTCTCTCGTGAAGAGGAATAGATTATAGATTTCATAAATAGCTGCTCTGCTGCTTTACCACCATAGATGTATTCGTATCAGCAAAGGCAGAATACTTGCATTCAATCGTCACATTTATTTATTTATTCTTGATGTTCATGTGATATAAAATGAAACTATACGACGTGTGAGTGTATTATCAGTAGAAACTGTGTTCATTTATCCTACTCATCAGTAATCCACCTACACGTTTGATATAATATTTATAAATGCTCTTGTTTTTTATTTTTGGTTCATATCGTATTCATGAATATCACTTTTGTTCCTGATGAGGTGAAAGTTGTTATTAGTTTAAGTTGTGTTTGTAATTATAAATGATTTTAGTGCCAATAAAGTTCAGCATTGAATGCCACTTTAGTGTTCATTTTGTACATTTTATACTACTACTGGTATGTATGATGAGTGATGAATAGGATACTGCTGAACTGAATGCCAATGTACATCTTCTTACAAGTAGGTATTGTAAGTGAAAGCTATTCATTGATGAAACGTATAAAGTTGCAATGTAGTATATGTTATGTATGTGGTTGCGAAATCTTCACATCTCTTGTGCATATATTTCATTTTTAAGAAAAGTTTATTTTCTCATACAAAAATAGTAACATTTATAAATCTGTACCGTTTTCCAAGTGAATTAAACAACATTTTACTTATATAATTCAAAACCAATTTCAGAAATGATGTGCGATGGGAAGGTCACAGTAGTTGATTCTGATCTGATCGCCTAATTTAGAATTTGAAAAACGAATTTAACCAATGCATATATTTTACATAGCATCGCTGTTTTTATGCTTCATATTATGATCATGATTGATGTAGAGATATGATTTATAGAACTAATTATTATAGGATTAGAAAATTAGAAATTAATGAGTGTACCACGAGCGTCATTATTAGTAGTAGTTTTCAAGAAATCATATTAATTTTATAGTATTAATATGACGAGTCAGTGCATTTAAACATTTAGACTCATTTTTTGGCAAGATAACGATCACCCCTCCCTTTTCGGGAAAGATTCTCGGAGTTAATATATTTCACTCGGGTATACAAACGAACCGTACGAAAAAGAATATATATTGCAATAAAGGATTTGAGCTCGAAAAGCAATCATAACGTTATATGTAGCACAATAAGTCTTCTCTAATATTCTCTGCTAACACCATATATAAATTTTTCCTCTCTATTATAAAATAGCTGACAGAAACCACACTCAAGTTAGGCAGTATATATGTATATTTTTTTATATAAAAACGATAGATTCTTTTTTTTTCATAAATAATATCAACAACAAATAACAAGAGACAATAAAATAGGTTTTTTTGGTTTGTTCGGCTGATAAACAATTCTCAATACATAGTATAATAATAATAATAATATTATTAGCAACAACAATAATAACATAACACAATAATTATATAAAATAATAACAATAATAATGACAAGGCAGATGAAGATGATATGATGACATACTGAATAATAATATTACTATTGCATCTTCTCCAATAATAATGCGTACATCTCACTGATGACAAGACGAAAACCGTCTATACTACACTTCTTTCATTGTAAAACTTTTTTTTCCTTCTTCGAGTATTCTTCAAATTTTCTAAAATTTGTTCATATTATAAGGGTTCCTAAGTCTCCGGACTTAATTTCCAACCCATTTGCCAACCTTATCTACAAGGGTGTAGGTACAGTCGGGGAACATTTGGGTACAATCCTCTTGCTTGTCACCAGCGGTCACGGCATCCTTGTACAAGTCCATGCTGCGCATTTGTTTTCTGCGAAAAAAAAGGAACCAAAATGATGATAAATAACCATTTGTAAGAAGAAGAAGAAAGTCAAATTATATGAAAGAAATGTAATGCACATATATTTCTCGTTCAATTTGTCGTTACAAGAAAGGCCGTGCCAGGGCACACGAATTTTCATAAAACATCGCTCGTGTGTAATGCAATATAGGCATCTCCCTCTTTATGGCATTGGTGTTGGCAAAATGATAATTTATGGCCTTAGGCCAAGGAACAAGTTGTCTCTCAAAAGAAAGGGCTCACAACAAAATTGTTGCTAGTTTTGTGCATGAAGATGATGTACTAATGAAATACTAGGATAGGTCCTGTGTGTACGTATCATTTTTTTTAAGGCCGAACCAATATTGTTATCTTGAAAAGGGAGGAAAAAAAACTGGCTTAGCCTGACCACGGTGACCCACTGACAAGTTTAACTCCAAACCAAAGAGAAATCATGCAAATCATGCAACAAGTTGTACAAAAACTACGTAAACCCAACGGCTCAATTGATACTTTTGCTGGGTGCTGCTGAGTGAGTGAGGGAGATGACGAGAACATTACGTCGCTAACATTCGCATCATCATCGTCATCATCAGCATCATCATTTTCGTATTGAGCCAGACATTTTAGAAATTTTGTTCTGAGGGTTGGGCAACCAGTCTCTGTAGAGCACTTTTGCCACTTTTGCCAGTAGTGCTACTTTCTTAAATTTTTTGATTATTTCGTAGTGGCCGACGATTCCTATTGTTCGTGGTCACACCAGGTTTTTCTTACCTGAACCAGCCAGTGGCGTAGTTGAAGACCTTGTTACGTCCGGCAGTGCGCTCCATTTCGCAGGCAATACGCTTGCGGCAGCCGTCACCAGAGATTTTAAGAACAGCAAAAGTGGTGTCGACGTAGTCGATGGAGTTGAGCACACGGGAGAGGAGACCTCCGTCCTTCACAGCGTCATAGTAGGGGGAAGAGCTGGAACGTCCCCAACCGTGACCATCGTCGCTGAGGAGGGGAGACAACAAGAGGTAAACCAAACCACCGAAAGCGGCGAGTACCAAGAGGTTCAAGACGAGGGCAACAATGTCAGCCAAGGCTGGGTATTCTCCTCCTTGAAAATATGAATGTCAAAGTCAAAACTTTTGTCAACCCTGAAAAACTGTGGTAGTGGTATTTAGGTAGTGGTAATTGATGGATGCATATGCATACCATGCGTGGATGCACCCCATCCCCCGTGATCTCCCCCATGACCATGACCAACTGAAACAACTTCTGGGTGGTAGTCGTGGGTTCCAATGCCGAAACCTCTTTGCTTTGAGGCACTGGCAGCAGCGGTCTTGGTCTTGGTGGCTGCGGAAGCTGCTGCAACGCAGAGCAGTGTCACGCACAATATCTTATTCATTGTACCTGGAGAAGGAAATAATCATCAATTAAAGACCCAATTGGACACACAAAGTACAGACCACAATAAAAACAATTGTGCGAATTTATCAGGTCACGTCGTCGCGTCGCTTCGGTCTGGAAAGATTTTGTGTTTTCAGCAAGGGACAGAAGGACGGTATGTCCATTTCAAGTTTAAAATGGCCACAGATACAATGCGCAGAATCAAGGAAAGAACGCTTTGTTGCTGGTTTCTGGTTTTACATTTTGTTTCAATATTGGATCTTCACTTTTGCCGTAATAGTCACTTAATTTCCATATCCTTTTACCATCTCCCATCTCACCATATATACAGATAAAATCTCTCATCGATTTACTTATTTGATATAGGTTAATGATTTTCTTCTCTCATCATTTTTCATCATCTCGGAAAAATCTCGTGGATGCCCTATATTCCAAACATTTTAAGCGTCTGATTCTCATCTCTCTCTCTCTCTCTCACTCACTTCTCGCGTTACGCATACAACCATACTAATCCGAATTATTATCGCGTCATGAAAAGAGAAATAGCATGAAAGAAAGGAGACCATAGCAGTTCAGTTGGTCTGCATTTCTCAATCGCGTTTCAACGCTTCTTCCCCAAGGAAAAAAACTAGTGATACACCATTTTAAAAACGATAAAGTACATACATTTTCTCAAAACAAATGCAGATTGCAGAGTAAGGTAAAGACCGCACATGCGCCCAACATACCCTAATGTGCCATTAATTACACCCTAAATAATATTAGCTGCTACCTTTAACACTTTTTTTCGTGTTCTGCTACTCGCACTTGCATGCAATTTCAAACAAGAAGGAGAAACGATACACTTACTCTGACTTATTTAAAACATATTTTTTCTGACAAATGCTAACTTGTAGTAACCAACTTAGGTATATTTTCCCTTGTGTTTATTAACATTCATGCATCACCATTATAATTATGATTACCTATATGCTTACTTTACTCTCTCTACTTCCAACGCTTCGTTTACCTCTTGATGCGGGCGTGTGAAATGCAAGGAATCTCCACTCGCTCTACCAGAAATTAATCTAGGTTGTTAATCGTAAACTATGAATGTGGTATGTGGAGGGCATCTTTTTTTTCAGGTATTTTAAAACAAAGTATAAATTTTCTGTTACTGTGTGTAGCCCATATTTCACAAGGGATTCACTTTAAGTATACTTTGATCCTCATCATCATTATTATTACCTTGTACAAGATGTTCTTATGTTAGAGACGCTCCAACCGGCCATACTCACTTTTTTAAAATGGTATATTCGTACGTGTAAAAAATATTTTGTGGTCTGATAACTTTTTTCGTTTTTTGCCAAGATTTTTTTTTGTTCTTCATATATGCATTTTTGTGGCATACATACAAAAACCAAAAGCAACCAGGGTTAAGAAATAGGAGAAGATGAACATGAAAAACATTAAGATGCGTTCTGCATATTGCACCTCTTGATCTCCGAACGTATCATGAAGATATGGAAGTGCACAAAAACTTAAAAAGCTTACAATGTAAAGATATGATACATCTTCATCAAACCGTGTATAAATGAATGAAGCGCTAAACTGTATGAAAAATATTAACAAAAAAAAACCTAAATGAGCTCAAATTCATGTTCAATATTCGCAGAGCCTTTCTCAATCCCTACACATTTTTCAAGGGTTAAGGTTAGCCAACCCTATGGATCTATTACTACTCGAGAGAGAATATTATGACCACCTCGTTTCTTTTTTTTATTATCTATTCATTATATCTTCAAAAACACTTGAAATAAGCACTCAAGTGCATGATGAGGGATGATACAGATGCTAATGTTGATATTTGTTATGATGTTATTGCTGAACGGCTGCATGCATATGGTTTAAGAGAACGCGTTAAGGGTGAATGCAATAGCCAAACGGAATGAATGGGGTTGGAAGTTGATGGGGTTAGGGGGAGAGAGAGATCACTTTAGAAAACAGGCTTATTGGCTACTTGGCTTTTTGATTTTCCCCATTTACATTACTTTGGTGAAAACAAGAATGTGTACTTTTTAAAATGTGTATTATATCGTATCAAGTACAATCATATAGACATAGGCTATACGTTACAATGATCATCATGTGCGTGTGTTACACAGGGAGAAACCGGTCCTACTGCTGCTGCTGCTGTGTAGTTTCTCTCGCTTGTTTTCTTGTTGCGTACGTGTTAGCCTAGTTAATCATGCTGTGATGAACTTGCTGAACCTACTAACTAACAAAATTTACCTATTACTATTTTTTACAATGAGCAGTTTTCCAAATTCTTTTCTCTATATTATGATTTGTTATTAATGTAGAACGCACAAATTCATCCATAGTGTGCCCACACCTACTGCAAACTACAATGCAAAATATACGAAAAAAATTATTATTTTTTCATCCTGTTTGCAACAATTAGTTTTCATTCACGTGGTATTCATTTACTAGTAAATGAAACGTGTTTAAGATTACTAATTATTTTTTTTTGCTGACCACCATGCAAGAAGCATCCTCTAGCCTAACCCTTTCGATCGTAGGTACTTGGAATTTTTTTTGGGTACTTTGCTCAGTGTCATGAGAAAATTGGACAAGAGAAATCTTCACTTCTTAATGCATTTTCAATTATGATCAGCAAAGTTTATAAATATTATGCATGAGTCGTGTAGGATGCATGCGTAATTAGGATTAAAACTACCTTGTAACAGCACACATTAATGAAAGTAAAAGAATCTCATTCATTATCACACCTTTAGTTAGGTAGATGTGCAAAGAAGGAAAAATATTTTGCTCCTCCTATGGCCCTTTTTATGCATAATGAAAAGGGAATTTTTTATAATTTGTTAACTCAGAAACCTGCAAAATAGAATGCTGACTAAATGATATGCATGCATCCTAGTATTTTTGCGTTTGTCATATTTCTGGCTTGCCAAAGCATATTGGCCGAGGGACATAATACTAATGAAATGACTCATTTCCCTGTCATTGACAATGATAGTTTTGCTTTCTAAGCTTTACTTTTTTTTATAAAAAATTTGCTTTTATACGTGCACATTTATTGCAAGAAGTGCTCACGTTTACATTTACATCCTGAGGTCAATCATTAAATGGGGCATGCGGCATTTTACTTGCGTTGTTGAAGCCCAAGTCAGTTAACACGCCAATAAATATGATGCCACTGACTGTGAGTGAAGAGGCAGCCACTACGCACGTACATACTTGTACAACCTACCCAAGTTTTCTACCTGGTTTAATGCGAACATTGCATTTTCAGTCAGTTGTTGTATAGCATAACCTTACAGAACGAGTTTACTGGTCAAACAGGAAACCTTTTTCCCTTCGTATGTATATGTGCACATACTAAACTATAGTAAAATGTTGATATTATATTAATATTGCCCTATACTGCTATAAAGTGTTACTTGTTGAAATATGCGTATCGTTTAATGTTCAAATTACAAAAACGAAAAATCTTTTCCTTTTTATAATTTCATACCATATAAATATTATGCTTTCCAAATGAAACCGATGTGTGTATACATTACAAAGACAAGCTATCTATCATTTTACGGGTATGCAATAAATGGTTCAATACTGTATATACACGAATATTTTTCTGTGCTACATTCATTCAAAATCGCCATATGTCATTTAAAATGCTTGAAAAGTTTGATACACCTCTTCAGATTAATTGTGCAAAGGTACGACAGATATATGCAAATACTGTTTGTGCCCAATGTATGGCTAACTTTACTACAAAAGACGAGGTTACCAAGAGCAGAAAAACCGGCTGGACTATTTAGCAAAAATGTTCGTTCGTGGTGGTGTACGAGGTGTTGTGTGCAGTTATTTGCATTTCGTATTCCGGAGGAGTTTTATGTCATTTTGAACATGAATCATTCATACGCCCTGGCTGGTGGTTGGTTACCTGTTGCATCTATACAGTCGTATTACATTACCCACATCATAGTTTCAAAGTAATTCATTGAATTCATTTTTTACAAATCTTAACCCATCCCGTTTTTGTCGTGTAATCTTCACTTCTAGGTTCGTATTAAATAGCTAGTTGCTTTGAGCAACTTTTCTTCTGCTTTTTCTCGACTTATTTTGGAATTCGGTCAAAAGGTACCAACAAACAGCACACACTGCTTTTGGGCTGAGTTACGCCAGACTAATACTAAATTAAGTTGGCACACGGCTCAAAAAACGGGATGTGAGTTTACCAAGAAAATTGAATAATAACTTGAGAGATGCTACTCGGCGAGAGAGATGAATTGGTGGGATTGGCTATCCTAGTCAACAATGAGTTGTTCAAATTAATCACTACATGTGTTGCTATTAATTGGGCTCAATTATCATGAAAGGGCTACAAACACATCCACATCGTGATAAATTATCGTATCTAGATTGAATACGTAATCATTATGTTTCATCAAGAAAACCGCATAATGCTCAGCAAAGGGGAAAAACGCTAAATTGTAGTTTGGTTCATACTCGTAGTAGTACCAAAATGTACCACCTTGAATCGTATAGGCTGCTGCTGCTGATCATCAAACTATAAACTAATAATCAAATAATCAACCGTTACACTTTAAATAATCCTTCGCATTATTGACCTAGTTTAGCGCGAATGCCTAGAAGCCATATTTCAATACTGATATTTAGATGTTTTAATATTAGGATTTGCAGAAAATTAGCTTTACGCGTTCAATTCTTAGACGTGAACCCTACATTTTGCTAGCAAGAGCGTCTTAGCTACAATTGACTAGTCTTCTTATTTGCCTGGCTAACTTCTTTTTTTCTTTCAGAGTTTGTTCTAAATCCCTAGTTTAGTTGTAAAGCGTTCAATTCAAGCCTAGCATTGCATACAAAAATATGCAAACAAAGGATATGCAAAAAATATCGATTCTTACTCCGCGATTTTTGTGGTTTTTTTTGTGGATGAAATAACTAAAAACTCGAGGTAAGCCGGGCACGTCGAGCGGATGTTGATTTTTCATGAAGCGCAAGTGGTAAATTATCCTCGTAAGAAAGAGGGTTGGTTGGCTTCTTTACTTTCTGTAACAAAACTTATGCTCACTCTTCTGATGCCCTAGACAGAAACAAAACGAAAAAGATTTTTTTTTGTATAACATCCGCACGTACACAGTGGACGGCTTACATACCATTTATCGTTATTAAACTGCGTAATGCAATGCACTTTTGTGTCCGCATTTTCGGACATGCAACGATGATTTATGAGTGTATGCCACCGTAGCATTTTTAATTAAAACTCATGTAGAGCACATATAACAAAAGAAAAGATGCATTTCTGAGATTGTCTGACTCTATACTCAAACCCTGATTTTCATGCTTCCTCCTCTACGTTTCTATGCTCTATTTTATTTTTTTTTGTCTGACTTTATCTTTGTGTGCTGTTATGATGAGGTATGCAAAGGCTAAAACCGTGTTCTTTTTAAAAATAATACACCAAACCAGTGAAGATCCAATAAAATAGACATTCCAGTTGATTATCCACACGATTTCCATTGACGCACACTGCAGGCTTGATCCGTTCTTTCCAATAGAAAACCAACAACAACAGCGCTTTCCTCTTAAGTATCTTTGTGTTCAATCAATAAGACTGAATCCCATAATCCCATTAAACAATCATACTGCACAAAATATTAATACAGTGTAATTCAATCAAATCAACACCACACAGTCTATGTTTAACTTTCTATATCCCGAATCACAAAACTGATTTGTCAATAATTTGTAAATTTCCCTTTCTGTCGTCTTCTCCTTTATTACTAAACTATCCAAATTAATTAGGATGTCGGGTGATGCAAACATCCTTCGAAAACACAAAATCTTTTCCAAACTTTTGAGACGTTTTCGTCATGCTTCCCCTTTTCTTCGTTTTCTTCATATATAAAGTTGAGAACTTACTGTGGAAATATTCTTGTTTCCAAACAAGAACTGGCAAAATTGATGTATTTTTATGAAATCCTCACAAACTCGGACTTACTCCTGACGTGAACAACAGAAAGAGCGAAACTGAATTAAAGGACAGGTGGATGAACACCTTTTATATGGGCCTTATAGACAAAAGGTATGACCGAAGACCTGTTAGGGCTCCTATTTGAAATCACTCCCTAGCATTTCACATGTATATCGCGTATGTGAATTCGCATTCCCCATCTGAAAGGGTATCTTTTTCGCTGTTTTTACTTGTAGTTTGTATGGTGCTTTCCCCCTCCTATTGCAAACCTTCAAGCCCCATGCAACCCTTGTTTGCTGTAATGGAGTGCAGGTGCAGGTGTGCTTCGTGATTTGTCTGAACTTGCCTATGAGCTCAGTACTCCCCATACATTCTTTCTTTTGCCCTTAAATGCTTTTTACAAACCTGCATAGGTGGTAAGGAAGGATGATCGCTTACGTTATACTTGAAAGAAGAAGGCTTTTCCCTTCTTGGTGAATCTCTCCTCATTTTGATTGCATTACATGAAGATGATGATGCGTTTACTCTCTCGCTTCCCTTAAAGGATCCGTTTTAGCTACCTAGTGGCTGGCTAGTACAAACATGTTTGGTAGTGTAATACAATACTAATCTCGCAATAAGCTTCAATATTTTTTCTTGTTAGTATATTACATTACATTATGAAGATTAACGTTTTTTGTAGTGAAAACTAATAAAAAGCTGCTTAACAATTTAGTTACCTACAGGCTCAAAATTATACTTAAATAAACAATGAATAATCTTAGGATGCTGTTTTTGGTACTTTGTTGCCCATGTCGTGTACATATGTAGTGTGAAAAATGCACATGCCTATGTTTGTGCCAACTATATCGTGGATAATGCATAAGCACAAATTTATTACAGATTTATTTCATTACGATTTGAGGGAATGATGTAAAAGCTGCGGTAAAATTACATCGACAAGTTTAGAAAATTTGTACTCTGCAGAGGATGATTAAAATGGTTTGGGTTTTAAAACTGCACTTTTACAGCCTCAACCTTTATAATGTGTTGTGTTTGTGGTTTAAAGGTTTCTAAATATGCAATTTAATGCAAATTCCATGTCACATTTCAGTGGGGTAACATTAAAACAAATTTTTTGTCCATAATATTAATCGCTTTTTTGATAGAACAGTACGTAGACCGGTGAATGAACTAAAAATCTCTTACGTTTTTATTGTCACTTTTACTCATGAATGAATGAAATGAATGAAGGAGAATGGGAAAAAAAGATTTTAAGTAGAAAGCGATTCATTCAGAGTTCAATAATTAAGTCACACACGTGAGGGGGAATAGGTACTAATGCGATAATTGTCCTTATACTTTTGGCTGCTACTTAATTAAGCGCAAAAAAGCTCATTTCACTCATGCAATCAGCAAAATCCATACTACTACTACATACCCTTACGCAACCTCTTGATAAATTTCATTAGGAGAATTTCTCCAATTTTCTATCAATAAAAGTTTTGTTAAAGAATTTAATACATTTTAAGCTCACCTTACATCAATTTAACAACAGACACGGCGTGAAATCAACGTAAGGCAACAATGCAACGCGTCTATAAAATATGTAAGAATGTTTATATCTCCTGTATCTGTGTGGATGAATTAGGAATAGGAAATCTCGGCAAAAAAGGGAAATGACCGGATTCTCGTAAATCATATAATGCTGGCTATCACACAGCAGTTCACGAATCCTACTAAAGTGGTCTAAATAGCAGAAATATGAGTTGTCTTTTTGAAATCGAAACCTCTTCCGTAATTGCCCTAACCCATTTACTTCATCAAAACTTGTGAAAAAAATCCCTCAAATGCCGTAGCCCAATCTATCCGTTTATGCATCGACTTAACTTTCGTTCAGACCTGTTAAACTTGGTTGTAAGTCACTGGCACATAACGTGATTATCATAACACAAAAATATATGAAATATTTTTTCTGAATGTGTGTGTATTCTGTGTACGACCACTGCACCTATTTTTTCAGGGTTGCGTTTTGCGTTCATGCATCACCGTCAAAAGAAATCCTCTGGGCTATACTGCTGACACAGACGTCGGTTTAAAAGCAAAAAGCAAAATAAAATACAGAGTGAAGCCAACCCTCCGGGTATTGTTACCGGATACCATATGATTTCTACAAATGATTTATACCTATGTTCATCTCATCTCTTCTCTGTGAAGTATGTTACGTTAATCGTAAATTCAACCCCAACCAAGAAGCCGTCGAATTCTCGAACGGATAGGACAGTAAACGCGGATTGAAACAAGTCTGTTGTCTGTTGTGGTATCTTAATGGTTCCTTTAGTTAAGCTGAATTGAATCAAATTGTTGGGTTGGGATGGATGGAGTGAAGCTGGATGTAGATGTAGACTAGACACAGCCAGACAATGTTTATGTGCAATCACGAGAGTATATGGCATATATATTTATGATATACTAAAACCCAGACTGACTATGCAGACTATAGCATTGGCAAACTTTGGGATTTAAGGAGTTAACAATGAGAGGAATCAGGAGATAGATTGCCCATTGCCCATTCAAGAAAAAAATTCGCACTTTCCACCCAAAACTCAAGTCGTATCACCTCAAAACCTTGTTTTGTTTCAGTTACTTACGCATTCATATAGCATTTGTAAAAAGGTGTGTATTGTACAGTGCAGTGTACACTGATGAGTATGAAGAAGCATCGCGAGTTTCGATTTAATTGATATACCAACAAAGGCTTACGCCGCAAACAGCAGTTTTCATACCTACATTACACCCGGCTTGTCAATGTATAAGGCATGAGGGTGGATATGGTATGCTGCAAAAAAGGGATCAAGCAACACGTCAGTTTATATGCACAAATATCGTATTATTCCCACGATACAAGATATATGGTTAGCCAACAATCATTCGTGATGCTGATCTTTTGTGTGTGTGTGTGTGTGTGTGTGTGTGAGCTGGCTTGTGTTTCATTCAAGCTTTACCAACACACCAACCCAAAATCCCAGTTTATTCAGTAAACCGTGTGGTGGTATGGTACATATATCAAAACCAGTTCGATTTGAATATGTAAAGTGCACAGCAACTTATCGGTATTAATTCACATCCTATTTGAGAGGAATTCTATGCCGTCGTAATTTCTTGATATTCCTTTCATTTTTTTGCGATCTTCATTTTCTGCCGAAAATATTATTTCAAATCTATTCCTTATGCTCATTTGGGCGTTCAGTAGAAAAATGGATATCATTTTTTGAGACTTGAAAAGATATGCTTGGCAAGTGTGTTTCTTGAACCGTCAACTGCAGTATCATCCTACTATAAAACAATCTAGCATAATCCTTTCATTTAACAGAAGATGAACGAAGCCCTAGATTTTGACCTACCGAAATTCATATACTAATTATTTGCTTGGTACTAGAAAAAATTAATTTCGAATAGTAGAGGCAACAAGGTATATAGCTGTACGTACGATACATACGAGAATTTATAGGTAATCAGTCATATTTACAAGTTGATATTATTCACTACTATAAACTACATAATTTCAACAACATTTCTAGACTCTATCTACTAGTACCCGTCATATATGAGACGACAAAGGTTCGATTCTCCACTAGGGAGATATCATAATGAGCAGAGGTATTCGATCATAATATTTCCGAGGAAAACGTTGTTCCCGTGAATGAGTATAATATATCATTCTCACAGCGATACATGAAATGTACATTATGGGACATTTGGAGTCATTTTCATTTCCCCGTCTCAAAACAGGATGTTCCCCTGAACTTGATATCAACCTAGTGTACGCCTTCACCATATAATTCTTCACTTCACATGAGCGAACGTTTTGCAGAATGAATTAAAACAAGTCTAAACCCT
>JAANSN010003350.1:0-18952 GCA_036850665.1 Dicranocentrus wangi | reverse complement strand
TCCTCTTTTTTTATGTACCTGCTTGCCTGCTGCCTGGCTATGTAATCCTGTTATGCCGCGCGATGTCTGATGATGAGAGAGAACAAGATGAAAAAGAATTGTGGAATGCTTCGATGCAGCACATGCTGCTGTAGGTTTTAGTGATGAAATAGGATATCATTATAGATTGTGATAAATGCGTGTACATCTGTATTACGAGATGAGATGAAACGGGTCTAATTCCAAAATGGGATGAAGTATTTTTTTTTCTTCATCGTGGTAGACCATCTCTCTTCTTTCTCCATTTCAACTTGCTTTTTTTATACATATATATATGCCACCTTCAATCCAGCGTCAGGAGGAGAATGCACACACGGAGGAGGAGGGAGGGAGGGGAAAGGCTTGGAGCAGAATGAATTGTAGTGGTGATATGGCATCCGCAATATCATCATCATTCCAGGCCTCGTTTTTCACGGTGACACACTTGAACCACATTGCGTCATCACAGGAAGTAAGCCACAATATTTTTTCAGTGACAATATCACCCACCCTCCGTCCCTGCCTGCCTGCCTGCTTTAGTGTTGGTGCATGCATACACTGTATATCATTTTGAATCTTTAGTCACATAACTTTCCTCCCGAGTCTCCTCTGATTCCAACTTTTTAGCTAAACTTCCCCAACTATTGGAAATGACGTGGGCTCAGCGAATACTTTCACTGGGATAAAAAAAATACACATTATGCATTCCAAAAAAATGTACATTTTTTCTCTTCTTCCCCTTTGTTCACTTGAATAAAGGAAGCAGCAAATATACAAAAACGAGAGATTAATGCACCCATCCACATGGCCAAGAAAAAAAAGAGTGTTATGTACACCGCATTTTTTCCCGCTTCCAGTCTCCCCACATTACTTTGTACATTTAGCTCAGTCATTTTTTTCTCCCGACAATTTATTTGAAAGTCTGGGCAGAAGAAAAAGAAGAATCTGGTTGGTTCCAGAATTGAAAATTTGTGCTTGAGAAAGAGTGCACCACCGCGAACCAAAAGGGGATAGAGCTTGGATTTCTTTTTTTTTTTTACAAAAAAAGGTAGATTTTCCGGAGGCTTTAACTTTCATCCAGCCAGAGCTGGAGCATGTATTTAGTAAGTACCCAGATTTGAATGCAGGCGATACCTTCCATTCCACCATTCCAACTCAAAACGAGGTTTTTCTTTTTACAAGGTCCTACAACAAAAAGTTGAAAAACATGGACGAGGACAACAATATTATGCCCATTACGGATAACTACCACACACTTTCCCCCTATATTTATCTGTAATCCTATTCCGGAGGTTTTTTGTATACATCACCCGGGATAGGTACATGTGATTTTGTTGCAGTTGACGGGTATTTTCAAGAAGGGAATGGTTGTGTCGGGGCTTAGGAGCCACATAATTTTGCAAAAGAATGGATTTTTTGTCTTGAATGGTGGAACTAGTATAGTAGGCTGAACAACAATGGACTTTTTTCTTCTCTTTGGGTATAAACATCATTTGAATATTAAATATACCCCCTGGTGAATAAATGGGATAGTTTTTTTTAGATTGGAAGTATAAACAGTCATTCCACCGTGAACAAGCTTGTTCTTGTGTGTGGAAGGAATGGGGTTGCTGATGATGATGGGTAACATGCAGTTAGGGAAAATTGAGGCTTAAACTAAATATTGGATGTAAAAGCGACGTAGTATGTAGTAGTTTTTGTTGGGGATTTCGCAGTGCTAGTGGGCCATTCATTCGCCTGGGATTTTGCGAACCAATTCATTCAACGGCTTGGGACACTCTTCTGCGAAATCCGCCGTTATTGGCTTGAACGTAATTTTCTGGATGAATTATGGTGTGCAAAATGAACGAGTCGAGTGCAGAAGTCGAGGGTTAAAGTGGAGTATGGAAGGATGGATTATTTCCGAAAAATTGTAAATCTTATTATATCTTTCTCTCATTGCTACATATTTTAACAGTTTAAGATTTACGGGCCAGCTTGGATATTTTCATTTTCCCGTGATTTCCCTCGTTGAAAAATGGGAAAGTCTGACGGGTGGAAACAAACATAAACAAATTAAGTTGGACACAAAAAAGAGATTTACAGCAGTGTTGAGAGTTGAGGGTTTGGTTGGTGTGAAATTGAATAGTTTATTTTCACTTTTAGACCCCCCATCAACCTGCCCGTCATGATGACTTACTGGCACTGGTGTTTGGAAAGTTAATTTTGTAGCACGAAAAAAAGGGAAACAAATCTTTAGATTGATTGTGTACGTGTTTCCTATACAAAACGTTTTTTGGCCGTGCGGAAACTGTTTTGGGTATTTATGAACCTCTGAAGTATATATCTGCAGATGTTTAGGTATAACCGACAGGGTTTGATTAATACCACTTTCCAACATTCTTTATGGTTTTGGCAAAAGATGGCAAAAGTTTGGAGGTGGGACTGGGAGTCACCGCCAAGAGGAAATAATAATGCAAATGTAATTATGTTGGAGACAATAGATCTGCCAGGCTTTTACTTGAAGTTTTTGTTGTGTTCATATATGCAAAAGCCAAACCATTGCGGAGATCATGTCTGTTTCAATAGCTTTTCAGATAGCGGTAGGAAGGTGACAGGTGATGATGATAAGCAATTGTAGAAGAAAAGTAAACACAAATTCTAGACAAATTTTTTAATATTAGAAAGTCAGTACTTTATATAAGAATGACAATGGGATGTCGTACAATACATTTTTTATCGAAACATTGAATTTGCTTGGTTGAACGTCGTCAACACTTTAAATTAAAACCGGCACACCAATACCAAAAGTAGATATGAAAGACGCAGTGATGTGAGTAATTGGCGGTAATTGAACGAGGTAAAATTTTGAAACAGTTAATTGTGTAAACATTATTTGCCAAACTATTGCAGGAAAACCTTTTACAGGGATTACCCGTTTAACGGAGGGATAATATTGCATTTATCATCTCCTGACTAACCGGTCATACAATTCTTCACCTCACGTCAGACTTTGATTCCAATAATTAAACAAGACGACCACAGCATGAGCACTGACTACACTTAGGTGGAATTTCATATCAAACTGGATGTTTGAGCAAGGCCGTCAGCCCCATTAACAGCGAATATTATATAGTTTCTTCCAATGCGACTATGCGACCACGTTTTTTTGTACAATGTTACCTCACTCAACCCATTATCGATTTTGAAGGACTCCCCATTCTGTGGTAACTCGAGCCACTCATCGTAAACATGTCTGTTTTCAAGTAAAGCCACTTCATGCCACAAAACGATTTATGCATTAGGCAGAGAGAGAGAGAGAGAGAACGAAAGGGCACATTACAAACCATTCTTTTTCCTTCCATCCTCCGATCCATCCATATATACCCTTTCCATTTTCCACTTTCCCCTCCCTCCCTCCCCTTTACGATTACTATCCTGAATGAGTTAAAAAAAAGGCATTAAACGCAAGTCTGCCTGTGTGTGCAAGATGGACTGTGGAGGGAAAAAAGGTAGCAGGTAAGGTAAGTAAGTAACAGTAGCATTTATATACGTAATATACCAACCAGAGGGTTTACATTTTTTTATATATATATTTGTACCCAATTTCACGTCTCTTATTGTTCTCGTGAAAAACGAATATCGATTAGAAATTATACGTTTGTCTCTCAATATGTATCCTCCTTTTGTGCACATGCATTCGTTTAGAACGAACGAAACTGTGTTACGCGAAAATAGCATTTCTTTTCTGATTGCTACCTCAAACTGAGCCACTCACCAGCACCAGTAATTTCGTATGCATAGCCTGCGCCTTTCTTTCCAGGTTTCAATTGAATTCTTGAGCTGGCTCTAGTAGATCCACACGTATTTAGCCACTCGACTCGCACAGAAAAAATAAAATTCAATTGGGATCTGTACTCGTCGTCTTCGTCGGATTGAAAAAAAAATCCGATTTTTTAGGCTCCGTTTTTGTGTCGTCATCCCTCGAGTCACACGCTTTTTTTCGTTGGAGTAACTTCAAAATGTGGGGGGGGGGCCTGCTGAGAAATAGACGTCATGAGGAGAAACGTTCTCGTTTGAAGATTATGATACGCGAGATCTACTTTTCCAAAAAAGAGGAAGAAGAAGAAGAAAGATATCGCTCTAGCTCTTGGGTACCCTGGAGTAAAAACTGGATTTTTTATCTCCTTTTATGTCAAAAGTAATGGCGGAGTTGGTATAGAAGAAAGCCTTCTTTTATCTCCCATTTTTTGATACTTCATCCAAAATATTGGTGCGTATCAGTGACTCATTTATGACATGTGGCCGCCCATTTATCCGGCACATTGATGCTAAAAAATAAATACGATTTTTGACTCAAGACGAAATATAGATTTGATGGACGCTTCTTATTTCTGAAGGATGATGTCAGGGATATGGAACAAAAGAGGATTTTTACGGTATCAAAGCGATGAGCGAACGAACCGTTTTCTTCCATTTGGTATTATTGGAATGTACACAAAAAAAGGCCGGAGGAGCAATCGGTAGTCACAGTTCGCCACAGCTACACCTTTCATCAAATCGGAAGTATCTGAGGACGCGGAGGACGCGACCATCCTCCGGAAAAATTTGTGCAAGCCCAACTGCTCACTGACATCAAGCGAATAAAATGGTCGACTACACGCATCATTGAATTTGGTGACGATGACTGGGAGACTGCTTGCATGTACCATTTTTTCTTTTCTCTCTGCAAGTCTTTCTCCCCACGTGGATATGCTCCACTAGTAGAAAGAAAGTCACAGTGTTTTTATGCTCAAACACCTCATTTTTCTCCTGGACTCCCATTTAGACCGTGACTGGGTGGCCGCCGGCCAAAAATAATCAAGAAGGAGTGGCGGCGGTAGCAGCGCGTAATCAATATTCCATCCAGGAGGAACTGCTCTCTCCAAAAGTTGCTGATAATGGGAGATAAATCTTCATTTTTGAAACTATTCGCTACGCACTAAAAAACCGTAAAGGATCACACAAACTCAAGAAATGGAGGGAAATGGAACTCATTTGGCAATTCATATGAGATGAGAGTGGAAACTTGTATAATAATTAATAAACATGAACTGCTTGCTTGCTTTTACGCAACGTGTTTACCACATCAAAAAATTATCTGTAGCCCATTATCTTTGGAATTAATCATTAAAGCATCTTTCCCAGTCAAAAATCTCATTAGGAAACTCATAAATTGCTGAAGAATACGGCTCAATAAAATGCTGTTTTAATATCCCAGAAAATACTCTTTTCCATGCATAGCTTGCCCGAGTCCCTTAAAAATCCTCATATTAATGAGATTCCATTGCTATTACGTCCCGCATTTCAGAGAAAGCCTCAATTTTATGGGAAAACATTCCGCAAAGCTACACACCAACTTAATATTTGAAATATTAAAAAGAAGACGAGGAAAAAAATAGGAAATATATATCCTCCGCCAATTCCATTTTATTATTCCCCAGCCAAAAACAGCTTGGTCAGCCAAAAACAGCTTGGAACGGGCTTTGCAAACTTTATATATATGATTTATGAAGAAAATGTGTGTTTTTTAACCAACCAGCAACATATGAACAGCGAAACCCCATCTGCTTATTTGAGTCACATTTATTTTATACAAACAGTGAAATGCCACGTAGGAGATAATAATATGTTAAACAGTTGTGGTGGTGGTGCTCTCTTTCCACGTCCGTCCCACTCTCCAACCCACTTCCACCAAGCAAGTAAACCTAAAAAAGGGTAATTATTATTTCATAAAATTCCACTTTTCCCGTAACGCTCCAATGAAATGATATATCTTTCGCTATCCGCAATTATCGTATGCACTCGGGTATTATAATTCCTGTGTGCTACGTGTACTTTTCCAAATGAAGTGAACGTAGGTATATAATAATATATTATGTACTTCATTCCACGCAGTGTAAATTATTCACCTCCAGGTGTAACCTTCGCCAAAAAATAAGCCAAAATGAGAATCAAAATTGGGAAGCCTTGGTCGGTGGCAGCGGTGGTAATTGTAATTAGTTTTAACGTGGATTTCACCCAACGGAAAAACGGCACGTCCACAAATATTTTTTGTGGACAAATATTTGACATTTGGAATTGGGCCATGGGTGCATGGAACATGAAACAGGCGAGAATAAGTACAAAAAAGTGAATTGTGACGACAATTTTCCGTTTTTCTAGCTTTCCCCTATCCAGTTATTCTCCTGTTCGTCATAAAATGCTTAGCTGGTGAAAGGTGGTGGTGGTGGTGACCACAAACAAAATGGTTTAAACAAGGTTCACCCTTGAACAGCCTTTTTTCCCTGTGTAAATAATACAGAGGATAATGCAATCAATCAGANTTTATGGGGCCCATTTCAAGTGTCATTACCGCTCTCTTTCTCTCTCTCTCTCTCTGCCTTGCCTCCCCAGGCGAGTTTTTAAATCATACATTAAGTGCCCATTATTCCATCATGGTAGTAATCTTATAGTAAAAGTAAAGCCTGGTTGGTGGCCACTCAACTTTGGGACAAAACTGTCACATATATTCACCCGTACATGTGTTGTAACAAACAAGAAATTAGTTTTTCGTCTTGCTAATCACCATCATCCTGAAGCTGGAATACCACTATATTTTTCGCTTAATTAAATAGCCTCCATATTATCCATATCCAAATCACCTCTAAAATATTCACAAGTTGCATAACGGTTCGGGATACGCGGATCGATGGGGGGATTGCATTTTGCTAATTTATATAAAAAATCATAGGAATATATTCTGACACAAGTCCTTGGAAGGTGGAGAGATACCATCATATTTTTCTCATTATTTATTAATACCCCTTCTTGACAAAACCCATCAGCAATCCCCACTTTCCCAATGTTTTCGGAAAATATATACATATATAAAATATCGGATTCGGAGGAGTAAAAGGAGGCATAATATAAAAAAACCACCGTGAACGAACCGTGTCGTAAAAAAAACTGGAGTGAATCCCCCATTCAATTTTTTTTCCCACCCCATTTTCCAAAATGTTTTTGATTCGAGAACCCACGCAAGTGCTAAGAGGCGGATCAACAATAGGATATTGTAAATGGGTGAGCAATAAAATATTATGAATATGAGACACAATAAAACTGGAGTCGGCCATAGTTCGCGGGTGTTCCTCTGGAGGAATAATTCACAGAGAAAAGTTTTCACATGGATTATATTATACACTAGGCCAAACCACACCATGCTATTTTGGACCAAACTTTTTTTTCTTCTCTCTTCTTCTCTTGTTTGGCTTCCTCCCTTTGTAGTTACACACTCTTTGTTAAATTAAAAGCAACACACTTTTAAATCCAACACCTCCTCCTACAAATAACATAACAACACAGGTGGATTTGTTGGTACCGTTTTGGGTTCATTACTCCCATCAACAAAAGCAAGTTTATTCTAGTGGGCCATTCCATTCCTCCAAAACTTTCTAATTCCAGCAGACTAACATGTTATTTTCTAGAATACATTAATTTCCGGCGGGAAAGTGACTTTTGGAAGTTGACTCCCGTGACCATTTTATTCCTCCATCTGAAACTGTGCTGTTGTGGTGTCCCCTTAACATTTATGAGTTACACCGTTTGATTTGATAAACAAAAGGCAAACGTGAAGGAAAACTCTCGTAGGACCACAAAAACCGCAATATACATATAGTGATATTATATTTCCCAGTCCCAGCATTTCCATTCCACCAACCTCAATTCCAAAAACAAACGGTGGCGGAGCAGCAGCAGCTCCCGGTGAATTGTTAGAGGGAAAACCAATCTCCCCAGCTTGTTCGTTCCCCAGCATATTTTATGCATCACGTCGAGATGATAATGAAGTACACAAAAATTTGCATAAAGCAACCACCCTCCCCGCTCACACAATATAATATGCTATACAACAACAACAAGAATACAGACACACAGACCAGACTCGGTCGGTAGTATATATTTTCCACGAGACTGAATATTCACAAATTCAAATCCAACAACAATACATATTTGTTGGGAGAAAAGGCAAAAATCCAAAAGAAAAAGCTTAAATCAGCAAAAAAAATACCAATTTGATCAAGAAGACATAGACATATATATAAAGCACTCGACGAGATGAAGACAAGAAGGAAAAAAAATACCGAGGGTAATGAATTACACACGAAAAAAATCTCTGAAAAAAATGGTATACATACCTGATTACATCCAACGGCAGCGTTCTACGAAACAGAAGCACCACCACCACCAAAAAAAACTTTTTTTTTTGTGCACACAGCCAAAAGGACAATATCTTTTTTTGTTCTCTCAAATCTTTTGTATTTTTTTAAAGAATAAAAAAGTCTCTCCCTTTTTTTTCTCCACGAAAATTGTAAAGTCAATAACTTTTGTTTTCAGTCCTTTTTGTAGCCACTATTCACCAGAACCAAAAACTGAGCAAACTGTTCAAACCACCAAAATATTGGATTTTTTCCTTTGTTACACAGACTCGGCAGTTCGCCTTTAGAAGAAACCAAGGAACGAAAAAAAGCTCTGTGCTATGCTCACAGAAAAGAGAAACGGGACACAACTTTTTTGGAGTTGTTGTTAACAGGTGCGTTCACTATCTGCTGGGGTATCTAGTGTCCACGTAAAATTGTAATACAGTAATTAACTCGGATTACGCCGTCGCCGCCGTCGCCGCTCTGAGCTACCCTCAATTATTCAATGTAGTCCAATGTCATACATTTTGAATTACTGGAATATGTATGTATATACCTTTTGCTCGCAGATAAAATATGTGTCCCTTCCCTACCCTATTGTACTAGTTAAAAGAACTTTTTTTTCTCTTTGGAGCACAAAATCTATAATGAAAAAATATGGTTTAGTGGATCAGGAAAATTCCAAAGTGGAACTGGGTTTACGGTGGATGTAGTGGGGCAAAATTACTCTGGTGGTAATAAAGACATAAACCGTCGCGAGTCCTATATCTTTTATGACTAATTACTTTTAATTTTTTTGTCTTGCCTCTCCGGAAAAAGGGTTGAAAGGAAATGGTGAGAAAAAAAGGGGATGCTTTTATTTATGGGAGTAGAAGGGGTGTTCTTCGCCGTGAAAGGATTATATTTTATCTGTCAATTATTCCTGACAAAATCCTATCTATCTTTCACTTCCGGTAAATATTTAAATGAACAGGGCTGGTCGGCCGAAAAGGAGGACGTGGATTAAGGAGAAAGGGATATAATATATACGTCGTGTAGTCGTAGTAGTCGTTATCTGCGAGTCGAGTATTTAATCACAAAATATCCGATTCAGCACGACTGGATTACTTATTATTTGACATAGAACAGGAGAAAGCAATTGTCAAAAGTGGGAAATGCTGCTGCTGCTGCTGCTGCTGTGCTGTTGCTTTGCTGGTGTGTGTGTTTGAAACTCGGCTAAAATGAGTGACTCTCTTTATCTATCTTCATATGTATTTTAGGCGAGGAGAGCCTGCTGAATTGGTGAAAATGTGGGATATCCTGACGTGGTCTTCCCCAATATCTTACTAAAGCAACCTATGCCACCGAACTGACAGCAAACTGCCAGGTAAGCGGGGGTATGTGTATGGCGGAGGATCCATCCACTTGCTCTCAAACGAACGCGAACTCACAACCACCAGAGCTAAGAGGCACACAGGTTTTCCAAGTCGGGAAGCTTCACTCTGTGTGTATATAAAAATGAGTGAGACAAAAAAAAGTAGCGAGATAGAGTATGTGCGAGCGACAGAGAGCAGCTTGGAATATTAGGTTGTCGCTGATTGCACGAGAGAAAAAAAAATGTAATACGGACGCTAATGCTTTTCGCTCTAGAAAAATACTATGGGTGGGTGTCTGATTCTGATTGTCAACAACTTCAGTGCATTTTTTCCCGTTTAGATTAACCTCCAGCGAGACTGGCACACCAACCAGATGAACAATCCACCCGGGTTCTGTTTTTTTTCAATATATAAGATATACCTATATATTTCCCCTTACTTGCAAGCAAGGCGAGCTCGGAGAAAAATGCTCAGCCGTCTTGTGACTGTATTTTTGTATGCTATTACACCACTTGTAATGCATTGGAGTGAACTTCCCCAGCCAGCAGTCCACGCGAAGACGATGTTTGAGAGAGGAAAGAGGAATCGTAATAGAAATGCTGGACGGAATACTAACGTGGTTGGGGTGCGTTGTTGAGTATTTTTCCTGTCTTGCCTGTGCTGCTGCTTATGCTGCTGCTCATGATGCTGGTGAGTCTTGTTGAGCGAGTCTTTGGGGAAGTTTTGTGCTCGCTTTCACTTCCAGCCAAACCGTTTCAGTCAGAAACAAGGGAAAGGAGAGGAAGGTAGTACACATTGTTGAGTCACATGCTCCCTCCGAAATATCCCCCTGTTTTTCAGAACAGAACACACACACACAAATTCACATCTTCTTCTGTATTTTATTACTGGACCATTTCACCATCTTCCTCTCGAAAAATAGGGGAAGCAATGAGTCCATTGAATCCTAATGGAAATGGAAGGAAATACAAAGTTCTTTTCTTTTTTTTTATGCCATTGCCATTTTGCTTTCACCGCGTATGCAGAAGAGCTATGTATATTATGTATCTAGCCGAGTCATATTCGTAGAAAGACGGAGTATGTGGACATAGGAGTAAAATAGGAGTTGTGTATACATGTACCGAAAAAGTTGACGATAAAAAAGACAGAGAGAAGGCATAGAGGCACACACGTTTTACTCTTGTAATATGCATACGAGTCAGCTCAGTCAATTCACTAGCTCAGTGGCACGTAACCATTGTGTTTGTTGTGGAGAAAGCAAAAGGGAAGTAGGTGGTGGTTGGTAAGTGGTGGTGGTGGTGGCTGGTGGGCAACGAACATTTCGGATTTTCAATCCAGTGCTTCCACCAAAGGACATGTCTGTAGTTGTACACTTTTTTTTACAGTTTTGGTATTTACTGTGGTCCTCTATCATGGCTCATGATGCAAAAATAATGCTTGTATTCCACATACCTACTTTTTCCTCCCTGGCATTCTACACAATACTTAAATTATCGGAGGGCAAAGCAAAACAAAGCCGAGGAGAAGAAAAAAATTTTTTTTAAACTTTGCTCTACGATTTTCTTTTGGTGACCGCCGTCTCATGCGTATTTCCTTTCAGCTCACTTTATGAATATTTAATGATATCCGTGAGCCAAGGAGAATAGAATAGAATATATAGCCTACACCGGCAATACTACTCCATCGTCGTCGTCGTCATTGCCGTCGTGTACGACTACTACGACTGCACTATAACCCCGCACGCTGTGGAATAATACAGCACTCTTGTGACAAGACGTCGCGCAAAACTTGGGTATGAATTAAGAAAGGGGAGTTGGGGACTAAAGTCGAGGCTGAGAGGTTGCTTTGTATGCATACGACATGATTGGGATGGGATGGGAGCAGTGAGCAGCAGCAGCACAACGTAAATTGCAATGTGGAAGCTTAGAAGATAATCACAGTTGATCTGGTATTGTGTGCTGCTGGGGAGCAGGAGAGCAAAAAAAAAAGAGTTGGGCGAAGGAAAAGAAAGTGTGTATATACAAAAGTTGTAATTACATTTTCAGAGATTCTCAACTCGAATAATCATTTTTTACAGCCACTATTTTGGAATAAGTATGTCCGTAGCAGAGTTTTTATTAGTGTCTTTAATTTTTAGGGAAAAAAAGATTGCGAAAGCGTGTGGATATACAAGCTTTGGACTAATAATTGAATTAAATTGGGTGCAACAAAAAGGAGGAGCCGAGTTGGAACTACATATATATAATATATGGAACGATTTGCGCCCCCATTTTCATTAAGACAGAGAATTAGTCCTTAGCTAAAGAAACAAGATGGAGAGAGTCTGAAAAAAAACAAATTACTTAAGTTAAGAATTAGGACAGGAATTGCAGGATACTTAGGAGAACTAATGTTGGCAAAAATTCCTTTTATGTACGTTGTAATCTCCATTAGCGTCTCTCTGTAAACAAATTACTTCCGCGCTAAAGCCTTCATGATCTCAACCGGCATGGGGAATAGAACCGTGTAGTTGTTGTCTGACGCAATTTCTTGGAGAGTTTGGAGATATCGTATCTGCGGAAATTAGAACACTTAGAGAAATAATAATAATAGTAATAACGGTGAATAATAAGTATTCTGTAGTCGCTTATTTCAAAAACCTGTAAAGCACCAGGTGAGCTTTTAATGTTGTCTGCAGCCTCTCGCAAAGTTTTGGCCGAGTTGGCTTCACCTTGGGCTGCGATCACTTTGGCTCTCGCGTCTCGCACAGCTTCTGCCTCCGCAGCCATGGCACGCTGCATTTGCCACGGGATGCTGACATTTTTGCTGTAGATTTTAGAGAAATTATAATATACATATGTATATCGTATGCATTTGCCTACGCATTCGCAGAAAAGAACTCATGGAGAAATGTGATACACTTACAGTTCCATCCTGTCAACTTTGACTCCCCAGGGATCAGTAGCTTGGTCCAATACGTTTTTGAGCACACCGGCTATTTTGTCTCGTTCCTGGAGTATCTCCTTTAGGGAATGCATGCCCAAGGCGGATCGGAGCATTGCAGCTGCGAGCAGTTTTGTGCAATAACTGTAATAATAATAATAATAGTAATTTCAACCGGACCCGGTGTAAGTAATTCATGCTACCATCACATTATCGTCATTCGTCGAAGTACGTATAGTTTTGTGCAACTGGAAATTATTACTAACTGATATGAGGTCACGTTCGTCACCGCAAGGATTGGATCAAATACATGGTAATACATCACGGCATCCACTAGAGTAATTAGAAATTTGTCATAATTAGTGTCATCATCATCATCATGTACGTACGTTGGTGAAAGTTAGTTTAACAAATTAGTTGAACTGCTTACCTGTTACTGTAACGCTGTCCTGTGTCAGAATCTTTAAAGAAAATACACGTATTTTTGTAGTAATTAAATGTGTGGTTGGATTGGTATTGCAAAATATTCACCAAAAGCAGCCACTCAAGCTTTCATAGTAAGATAAACGAGAAACAAGCAGTGTACTCACGTCTTGTTCAGGAATGTCGTGAGTAACTACTCGCTGATCTACAACTACTGCATGATCAACACAGGGGACCATACAGAAACTTCCAGGCCCTACGGCACCACCATGTCGTAACCTCCCCATTCTGAAAATCACTGCTCTCTGATATTGATTCGTAGTTAGCATATTACATATGAATAGTGGGAAGCAAAAAATGGCTGCCAGGCAGGTGCAGCATTGCTCAAGAAACCCTTCTTCTTCATCCCCTGCACAAGGTGTGTATACCAAAAGGATATCGCGTGGTAGTTGGGATCGTATATTTAAATGAAAGAAAATGCATGGAATTAAAATTTTAGATTTAGTGTACCGCTCGTGTAAACTCCGTTCCGAATAACTGCAGCCGGAGCAGGGGCTACTGAATTGTTTCCATACATGCCTGCCTGCGTGGATTTTAGCCCTTGTGATCGCTCTGAGACTAACAATGGGATGGCTAGTAAAGAGGCAGCGAACAGGGGCTAGGAATATGTGAAAATTAAGGGAAGGCAGCTCAAGGCTCATGTCCAGCGACCCTTTTCGGTCCAGATGAACATTTCTGTCGAGTATTAGAAGAACCATAGAAGAACAGACATTGTGGTTGCCATTGTATGTGATGTCCTTGGTGACAATCTCGGGTTGACGTTTACCAGCGATCGTTTTACCAAGCTAGTGGTTCACCGCAGCAGACATGGACTTCGACCATGTCTCCAACACGTTCATAGAATTGCCAAAATGTTTATGCTTGAATGTATGTATGAGTTTTCATATTTTGGGTTTGGGACGTCGTATCGCATTCCGATTGTCACCTAATCCGGGGGGTGTGCGGTGTCGGTCTGCACGTGTGCAGTAGCAAGCAACATGTCAAATAAAGGGCAAGGCTCGAAATCAGTTCAGAATTCGTAAAGGTGGGTCAGGTTTTATTAATGGTACTTGAGTGAGTCGGATGGATATGCTGAGTGCATTGCAGGGTGCAAGGTGCAACTAAGAATCAGAAAGTGCAGAATACTCCATGGAACTATTTATATATAGTTTTGCAAAAATTCCTGCTAGAACACGTAGCAAACTCTTGGGATCTTCCGGTAAATTCCTTATTACTTTCGTGCTAAAGCTTTCATGATCTCGACCGGCATGGGGAATATAATCGTGAAGTTTTTGTCTGACGCAATTTCTTGAAGAGTTTGGAGATATCTTAGCTGGAAATTCGAACGTGGCATATGACATATTAAACACAAAGAAATAATAATAATACAAACTTTGAATGTTATCAAGTAGCTAGTCACTAGTTTTCAAACCTGCAAAGCACCAGGTGCGTTCCTAATTATTTCTGCAGCCTCTCGCAAGTTCTTCGACGCCATGGCTTCACCTTGGGCTGACACCACTTTGGCTTTCGCATCCCGCACAGCCTCTGCCTCAGCAGCCATAGCACGCTGCATTTGATACGGGAGGCGAACATCTTTACTGAGAAAGTAATAGTCGAATTCGAAACTTATTTATTACTTAAATTAGACATGTATACATTTTTTCAAAAGGACTCGTTATGGTGTGACATGTGAAAGTAGTAGGTTTATTTACAGTTCCACTCGCTCCACTTTGATTCCCCAGGGATCTGTAGCCACATCCAAAGTAGACTTGAGCAAAACGGCTATTTTATCCCGATCCTCGAGTATTTGGGCTAAAGTGTGCATGCCTAGGGCAGAACGGAGCATAGCAGCTGCAAGCAGTTGTGTGCAGTAACTGTAACATTATATATGCTATAATTATTATTATTTGTGGGAAAGTGAATGAAACATGAATGTGAAACGTGAATTTGGCAAAATTACTGATAGGCCGTCACGTTTGTAACGGCGAGAATTGGGTCGAACACACGATAATACATCACGGCATCCACTAGAGTAATAAGGAATTTGTCATATAATTATTTGAGTTATCGTTGTACTTTGCTGTAATTAATTTCATAAAAATTACTTTCGTTTACCTGTAACTGTAACGCTATCGTGCGTCAGAATCTTTAATAAAAAATACACGCCCGTTGTATTGATAATAATACCTATGTGGAGATGATTTTTTGCTAATTGAATATTATATTTAGGGCTAGAGCAAACCCAAAACCCACCTCTTGCTTTGGGACGTCATGCGTTACCGTTCTGAGATCCACCTTGGAAATATTATCAACTAAGGGGACCATACAGAACGTTCCGGGCCCTACAGCTCGGCCACCTTGTTTTAATCTCCCCATTCGGAATACCACTCCCCTCTCATATTCATTCAAAGTTGAGATCGAACATAGGAACAAAGGGCAGCATACAACGGCTGCCAAACAGGTACATAAATGCTCGAGAAACCCAGGTTCTTCATCTCCTGAGTACGAAGAAAAAATTTCAAACATAAGCGATAACCCCAAATAAATGATTTAAAGGTTTCCGATTTACGTAATGCGTACCGCTAGTGTAAACTTTATTCTGCGGAGCCGGGGGCGGAGGTGGTGGAGCATTGTTTACCAGCATGTTAGTATTTGGGACCATACCACCTGGACCATGCGGAAAATCGCCATGGTCCAAATATTGTTGTGGAATGGGGAATTGAGGTTGAGGTTGGCGCTGTATAGGTTGCTGTTGCTGGTAATTTTGTAACGGTTGTGCCTGATATTGGTGCTGTACGGGTTGCTGTTGTTGCTGGTAATTTTGTAATGGTTGTGCCTGATATTGGCGCATGTTACCACCTTGATTATTCTGCATATTTATCCGACCTAGAATTTAGTAAAGTTTCCCAGTGACATTAGGAATTGAGGACTACGAAATTAAGAAGAATTAAAAAAAGGGTTTTCCGCAATGCTGGTTGGGGTGGGACCTTTTGTGGAATGGATGCTGTTTTGCTACTGAAATAAAAATTTTGCTGATTGTTGGTCGAAAAACTTCTCCGGCTTTATGAGTGAGAAACAATGCACCGAAACATTCTTTGGGAACAATGAGTTTATCCCTGGATAATAGCAGGAATATTTGGAGATCTATCTAATTTGTAAGGAGAAATTCTACTCGGCGGGATGAGACATTTAGCTCCATAGAATTGACGGGATCAGATTTTGGAACACTTCTGGGATTTGTTTGTTTGTATTTTTAATACGGTGTAATACCTACGAGGTTTAAGCGGTATACGGTATGTATCCATAATGATATATAGTTTTAAATGCAACCCACGGACCGAACCAAAGGGATGAAAATGATGCATGATGGACAAGTTTTCTGCAATTTCCTTCTCACGGGTTAATGGAGATTATTTGCAAAATACTGTGCAATTCAAATTCAAACGAAAGTACACTGATACAATATAGTTTGTGGTCTACAATGAAGTACAATTTTGAGCCAGATAGTTGTGCGTAAATGTTTAGAATTTTAATACCTACGAGGTTTAAAACGGTATACGGTATGTATCCATAATGATATATAGTTTTAAATGCAACCCACGGACCGAACCAAAGGGATGAAAATGATGCATGATAGACAAGTTTTCCGCAATTTCCTTCTCACGGGTTAATGGAGATTATTTGCAAAATACTGTGCACTTCAAATTCAATCGAAAGTACACAGATACAATATAGTTTGTGGTCTACATTGAAGTACAATTTTGAGCCAGATAGTTGTGCGTAAATGTTTAGAATTTAGAATGTTAAAATGGTTTGGGGGCACTTATTTTATTTTTGACTTCAATTATTGTGAACGGTGTACTGTGATGTGGTGAGGATGTCATGCTTTGCAAATTAATCTTTCCCAATTAAGACTACTATAACGGATTTCCCACATCATTTAGTTGTGGCCAGTTTTTAAAACGTGTTGAGCATTTCCAACGGGAGAGGGAACACGATCAGACTTTGTTTCTCTTGAGCTATGTTAGACATGGTCTGAAGGTACCGTAGCTGTAAGTGGAAATAAATGGTAACTATTAAGTTGATAAGCTGGAATTCTCTGTGCACTTATATGTAAGCAAGAACTGATCTGGCGTACCTGAAGGGCCCCAGCACTATTAAGAGAATCAGAAGCACCCTTCAACACCTTCGACGCTTCCATTTCCCCTTGCGCTGCAACAATTTTTGCTTGTGCCTCTCGAGCCGCTTCAGCTTCGTGTGCCATTGCTCGTTGCATTGATTCTGGTAGCTTGACGTCAGTACTGCACATTTAAAGTTACCAAATGCTCCATAAAATATCCATTTCATACTTCAACCTTTTATAATTTCTAAGGTATATATTATGTAACAATTCATTCAAACATTTCCACCCGTTCCACTTTCACGCCCCATGGGTCTGTCGCCTCGTCAAGTGTAGATTGCAGAACATTAGCTATGCCCTCTCGGTCATTTAAAATTTCCGTTAAAGTTTTCACTCCGAGAACGTTCCGTAGCATGGATGCAGCCAGTAAGTGTGTGGATGCCCTGAATGAAAGATAAGTACACGAGGATATACGAAAAAATGCAGGGTGGAAAGTTCACTGAAATGTCTGAAATTCCGAACAAGGTTACGGTTAAAACGTGAACGTACATGTAATTACCAACGTTTAATAAAGCCTGTTACATAATACAAAAATGTTAGTTTTCAAATTTTGATTTGATTAAAACAATATTATTAGTATTTGTCAAATGTGATGAAGTATAAACATACGATTTTGGGATCATAAACCCTGTGAATAAAAAATATGAAGAAGTATAATCTTATTCTTATGCTTTTAAGGTATGCATGTAAAGCAGTTAAGGAGTTTGTGAAGCATACCGATAAAACATTACAGCATCAACAAAAATACTGAGGCTATCCTTTGTGAGAACCTGAAGTGAAGCAGAGCGAGCGAATTAAAAATCGAAAAGTTCAACAGTATCGGTCGGTGTCGGTACATATGTTTTTAGTTACACCGCACGATGACTACCTGTTGAGGAGGAACGTCATAAGCGCAGGTACGCAAATCAACTTTTCGGAATCCGTCGGTACACGGTAATATGAAGAAAGCACCGGGACCTGCTGCCTTTCCCTTTTTGATCCTTCCCATTCTGAAGATCACAGCCCTCTCGTATTCATATATGACCTAGGGTTGGGGTAAATGTATTGTATTAAAAAAGGGTGGAAAGAAATATGTCAGGACTCAAACACAAATCTAGATGGAGATGCATTATGTGTTCAATTGTTGGGGTAGGGTAGGGAGTACCTGAATTGAACTCCAAATTGTAATTGGAAAGAAAAGCAACCAAAGTAAAAAGGATAAGCCAATGACTAGCGACTCTATACATCCAACAGAATCTCCCTCGTCTTCTGGAGGCCGGTAAGGTTGTTGTGGTGGTGCTTGCATTTGCATTTGTTGGGAAGGAGTTGCAGGATAGATAATTTGGGGTGGTACATCCTCTCCTTCATCGTCATCATCAACGCCTCTTTGATCCCTGGATGATTTTTGTGGTTTTACGGGCATCGTACGTTGAAGATTATAACTATGTAATTTAAAATTGAAATAGTTCTCTCGGATCACTTCAGAGCCGAGGTAGAATCCAATTTATGGAGTAAGTACTCCTAGATTAGATCCAATGACTTTGAATCGATCCACTCCTATCTTACATACATGCTGCAATCCTGTAATAACCCATCCCATTGTTTCCATTGGAGAAGGACTGACACGACACTGGAGAGGGTAACAAGATTAAGGGAGGTAATTAATTAATTAACAAGATTAATCAAGGGTAAGGTAGGGAGGGGTGTCAAATCGGGATGAGTTTGGGTGCGTAGGGCGATGGGAACAATCCTAGAATAGTGTCCTCCCTGCTATCATGATTTGGTGATGTGGTATGGATTTCCTGGTAGTAAGACGTGACTAAAACCGTTGAAATTGTTTG
>JAANSN010003349.1:0-18965 GCA_036850665.1 Dicranocentrus wangi | reverse complement strand
TTTGTGTTTCATTAAAGTAACATATACCCAGTAAACCCATGCAGTTATGCACTGCATTTATGTATGTACTCGGGTACACAGTAGTACACACACCACACACATACACATACATTCAGCAAAAACCGGATAAAGTAGGAAGAACTAATGTAAAAGTAAGACTAAAATACTCATGTTCATCAACATTTACATACACCAGACCTGGTATATGTATATGGACGGATGGAAGATGGTCACGCAATGCGTTTTTGAAGGTTAAATCTAATTCAAAGCCAAGATGAAACCGTGAGCTTGCTGGAGCTGGCTGGACAACTAAACTCTTTTTTCTTGCTTGCTCGCAACTCGCAGTCGTAGCACATGTGATTTTGATATGGAAAGAACACGGACTGAAAGGAGATAAAGATAAGATAATAGAACAGAATTGAATAATAAGTACAATTTATTGAACAAAGTATTACATCTTGTCCTCTTCCTTCAACGCAACGCGACGCAATGTCAATCATTTGTATTTGCGGTATTTTACCGTGACGCTAATAACCACTTGTTGTGAGTGTGCGTGCATGTATACTCAGGACTTAATACATAAATACCTAGGTACTTTTTAATGTGCTGTGTGGTCCAACACGTGGATGAATACACAGTGAGTGTCAGTGAGTACAACATTACATTAAATTGAGCGAGTGATGAACCGACATTGGCACTAGCACTTATATTTTTCGTAGTTTTCTGATCACGGATCATTTTTCCGTGGACCGCGGATCGTGAACCTGGAGAAACATAATTTATATTTTCTACATAGGATTTGCAGCACATCATCCAAATATGTCACAAAAACAGGGGACAGTTAAAATTACTTTATACGTCGTGCGACAGTAATATCACATTTCGATTTGTATAACAAGCATTATATATTAATGGGAAGAAATTAGCATTTGCAGTGAATTTCTAGTAAATCTAATGTGTATTGTTTTTGAATAGCGGAGAGTGTATGGCAAATGTCCTTCAAAAGGCCCTGAACCCTACAAATGATGTACTAACCGAAGTTGGCCAAACCCAGGTAATTGTGGTAGCCGTATGTAATATTTAATATACAAGGCTTTTGCGTAAATTATAATTGGAGGAAGTGTTATTATAATAGGCAGGATTATTAGGGGAGTCTCTCGCAGACGTTCCATTCAGCCACGCGTATGCTAGTGACTATCCCAGGGGCAAAGAGACGGCCAACATTATTTTGAAGCACTCTAAAGTTTCCAAGGTCAGCGAAGCGAAGCTAGATGTGCGGCTAAGGGAAAGGGTATGATGATTGAACAAGGTTTATAGTAATGCTACTTATTGCTTATTGATTAATAAATGACTAATGAAATTCTATATCACAGGATTACAGAGGTTTATATGACTTGCCGGCTACGGAAATTATTGACATTATGATTGGTGAAATGAAGAAAGGGACACATTATTTAGACTTGGAAATATCTAATAGTGAAACCAGAAAGGAATTGGAAGACAGAATCATAGATTTTATTACTGTAAGTATATTTTGTTCTTGTTTTGTTGTATGCCAGTAATAGAGTAGTAGCCATTTGCGTATTTGTACCTGTTTGCTAATAATCCTTTTGGGTTTCAGAACTTGATTAAAGATTTACGGAATAGTGATGAAAATGAAGAGAATGTACTCGCAGTATCCCATGGGCTGACAATACAGCGCTTAATGATTCTTTTGAACACTCGTGCGAAGGATTTCGGAATTGAAAATTGGACCAGAAATTTATTCAGTGAAAAGTTAATGAGGAACACGACGTATCACGAAATCGTCTTTGAAGTTCCAAGAGACAATTCTAGTATTTCGGGTCATGTGGCATACGCACATTTCCGTGACCATGTTACAGGTCGTGGTGACACAAAACCGACAAAAAATCCTCAGGCAGTTCAGGACGTTAACAACTATACATTTTTAGAAGAAGCGAACGAGCGAGCGAGCGAAGAGGGTAAAACATTTGACGATCAGGTTGCACATTATTGTAAACCTGTCTAATTTTAGTAATCACGATAAAACGGCTTGAATTATGTAATCTTTGCATTGCAATAAACTAACTAGTCTTCTGCATTCAAAAGTATAATTATTTGTTTTCGTTATATCATATATCAATTTGGAATTTAATAAAATAATCTAATCTGATGATATTTTATGAAAGATTCTTGAAGCATCTTTGCGAGATTTTGAAATATGATTGCAAACATTTTTAGTAATCACGATAAAACGGCTTGAATTATGTAATCTTTGCATTGCAATAAACTAACTAGTCTTCTGCATTCAAAAGTATAATTATTTGTTTTCGTTATATCATATATCAAGTTGGAAATAAAATAATCTAATCTGATGATATTTTACGAAAGATCTTGAAGCATCTTTGCGAGATTTTGAAATATGATTGCAAACATTTACCTAAATGCATCTCAATAGTCATACTTTTACAAAACGTTTTTACGTGAAACGTGAAAACATTGTTTACCTATTTGGACTATTTATCTCATATGTCTGGGTTTCCTTCTCCTTTAATTTAACCGTTAATGTAAACCATGTCGCCGTAAGTGGGGTTTCATTGCTAAATACCGTCTCATTAAGGATGTATGTATATAAACTCGATTCTGTTCAATTCGTCCCACAAATCGTAAACCAAGTTTTCCTACAGTTGTGTCCAATTGATATAGTTTATGGCTGATAGCAATAAAGTGTTCCTCCACTGTCAGAACCTATTAGTGTAGATATATTATGCATATAATATAAGCGTTTTAAACCAAGAAAATGAAATATGAATCCAAAAAGGATTTTGTTAATGTTTACGTTAATACGTTAATGGTAATCGAATCAGACGGAAGGGATTCCAAAATTTCAAGTTCTGTACCCTCAACGCTAAGGGTCAAAAAGTCAATCTCCTTGCAACCGATTGCGGCTAGAAGTGTGTACAGTGGAACGCTATTGACTTCATATAGAATCCATTCTTTTCTCATAGTCTTGTTCATTGCCGTTCCAACACGATTAGTTTTCCATCCGACCCCAGAATTTGGATTGAAAAAATTATGCTATGGTATAGGAAAATAATATCGAAGATTTTATCGAGATTAAAGGATGCGATGATGGCAAGCATCATTAATCATCATGAACACGACACAGCTCCAAAAAGCATATACCTAGTTTTTCTTATGTAAATGTGCACTTACTACTCCTGGAGTTTTTTCGGTTGAAAGACACACTTCCCCTATCCATGCTTTTCTGTGAAGTTTTCGTAATTTTGGGACTAACGTAGGATTGCATTCGACAAGGAGACCACTCCATTTTAGATTTAATTCTAGCATCAAAGTGTGTGACCCATTTTCACCTTCACGAGCTCCAGCTTCTACGAATACTCCGTTGGTCTAATAAAAAATAAAGACCGGTTAATGATGGTTCAATTCCAAAACTGGCTGTACAGTACTCACGTAACAGTATTGTGATTGTGATACATATATAAATAAAATATTGTTCACCAATCGGCAATTAGGTTTCAGCAAACTGCTTAAATAAACGTGCTCATTATTGCATACCTTATTTTGAAAGAGTTCAGCAATGAATAGGCTAAAGTTATCTGCATAATGCATAGGTTCGCTTAGCGGTGCCTTTAAGATGTATGGAAGCTTTGAAGGCGGTGTAAGATATTTAATCCTAGCATAGTTAATAAGCTCGGGATCTTGTTGATCCAATTTGAGAAAATTGTCGTCAATATAGCCAATGTTTATAGGTCCTATCACACGGGGTACACTTTTAGAAATTTCTTTTACTTTAACAGTTTTAGTGCAAAGAATGCTTGCAACTGTTTCTTGAATGGGTTGTCTAAAATACTTTATGAAAATCACAGCACTGATTAAGTATAAAAGTACGAGATATTTAATTAAGGGACGAGACAGGGGTAGGAGCGACCTACCATTAGCATGTAAAGTCATCCTAGGGGTTTTCAGTTTGCCCACTTTGCCACGAATATTATAAATAGTCGGCATGTGTGTAGGATTGCTGTTTACAAGTATGCTAAGTTAAAGGCAGAATTAGAAATCAAAAGTCTGAACTAGTGGAGGCAACAGCACTGTCTCGAGTCGACACGTGTATGTAAAGAATTAACTTATTAACAGACAAATACTGCTATTTATCAAACCTCACTACTGACAAAGAAGTTGTGAGTGCGCGTGTCGATGTAGAATTCTATTGGTTGTTATTACGGATCGCAGTTAAAATATCTATATGATACTCAAAAATATTCAATTTAAGTTATTGTTTAAATAACAGACCCTCCGTCATGCTTCGGGTTTACAAAACTGACAAAGTTAACTTACACAAGCTCTTGATAAAAAAGAACCAAAAAAGAACTGCAGTATTGTAACTGAATTGTTATCCTCATGAAATTGCAAATGAAGGTTACGTACGAATGTCGAAATTGAAATTGAGTGAATGCTACTCTTACGTTATACATGTTTCATTAATTAGAACGCAATGCAAAAGAAATGATGTAACGAATGAATTACATCATCACAATGTTGTCTTTCCTTCCTTCCTGCAACAGTTTAACCAGGAGAAATCATTTTTTTTCTTTGCAATTAGTTTAAGTGGCATCCATATTTTAACGAATGCTTCCTAAGACAATACACGCCCCTGGCCCCTCGTTAATAAGAAGGTCAGTGGTACTATTTTTATATAATATCAACCAAAAACGTACAAAATAATATATTTCATAAAATTATTAATGAGTCTATCAGTATATCGCGGTCGGGAAAACCGCTGCTGTCCAAACTTATGCAATCAAATAAACAATCTTTGCTTTATAATCCTCGTATTTAGGGCGAGAAAATCGTAAAAATTGAAGAAGATTCGTGCACGTAGATAGCAGACTGCATCGGGAAAAACGGAATAAGTTGTAAGTTTTGCTGAAAAACTCAAGCTTATCCCAGAGAGCGGTGTGAAGGTGGGTGTGCGACTGTATTTATCCTTTTTCTCTTAAAAAATCATCATTTTTCCGAGGGGGATTACAATGCTCATTTTGGTGGAACGAGTGATTTCATGGGTTGCCAGTTCTGCAAATACACACCTTTCAACCTTCTCTTAAAGTCTTAAGTAGCTATTTCTTTTTGTAATGACTATAACTTGCTACCTTCAAAGTACTTTACTGCTTTGGGATAACGGTGCGAACTTTGTTATTAAAAATAATGTTCGCAGAAGTAGTTGTGGTTAGGATCTTCTTTGTGTTCACATGCATAACCATATAATAATATGATGCTCACTAATCGGTGTGATCCTTCTAGCTTAGTACACTTGTTAGAGAGTTGTTCAAGATTGAAATATTTTCGTGTCAAATGCAGCAGCAACGGAAAAAAATGGCTAGCTATGAAAAGTTTCATTTTTTCAAACTATTATAACATTTTCTGGTTAAAGATGCAGTTGTAGAAATTGTAACAGTTTTGTCAGGCATATTAAAACAAAATTCTCGAATAAAGGCACACTCTTGCGTACGTTGCTGAACTCCTGGAAATACCTAGTGTTGTTATATAGATGAGAGTTTTTAAATGTTCAGTTTCTATACAACAACGTTGTGGCACGGGTTTCATTCATCATGCAACCCTTGATTAATTACACTTCACAAGCCGTGTAGTGGCATTTGAATGTTTCATGCTTCTGTGTATTTAAGCTCATCAGGAAGGTAATAGATGCAAAGCGAAGGATGCTAATCAATCAAGCACGATTCTTACCATGATTACGCAACCCATTACTGAACAGAAACGGTCTACCTACAAGTTTGAGGTGGAGGATGCAAAGCCAAAATGTTGTTTTATTTCTTCAATATCATTAAATTTTGAATAGGTTATTATCAAGTCCCTACCCGCACTTTTCGGTAGGGTTTTTAGGTATTTGCATTGATTATCTAAACAGTACAATGGATAATTTGGAGATAGTTTCATTATAAGAGTGCATTGTTTAAACACAATTTCCGCGTCACCAAAACACCAAGAACTTGCTTTGGCGAAGCGGTGTTATGATTAGCAGATTTAGAAGTAAAACGTAGGTTGACTATTGCAGCAAGTATTTAGTCGGTCGGTGAAAATTTAAATTAATACGCATTTTCAAATGAAGCTGGTCGTAGTAGTTGCCGGTTTTGTAATGTACACGCGGTAGGAGGATTCACGAATTTACTAAAAGGCAGACTTGTGAATTCTACAAATTATTAAAACAATTTCACAAGAATGTGTTTAACTAATTGCACCTGTCTTACGTCTTCGCAAACCCGGCATTGCTGCTTTCCCTTCCTAACATTACAAAAAATCTGAAAGCTGGTAACTCGGATTGTGTGTGTGTAAATAACTGATGTGAAATCTGAATGTAAAAGAACAACGACATGCTTTACAATGACCTCGTGACCAGGAGGAAGTCAGCATGGACAAATGGTGTTGTTGTGTTGCGTAACATAAAAAACAATCTTTATAGTTTATAAGTACTTTTTAGCCATATAAGTATTGCAAATCTTAGTTTCAGGTTTTTATTTATGTAAGATTCTCTGACTACGTGCGTGTCCATCTTGAAAGATCTCTCCCACCTCAATTGCTCCTCTATCTGTGGCAGTGCGTCTTTATGTAAGTTTTCCTCTGCAACAAAGATTTTTTTGTACTTCATTTCTATTATGAATTTTTGTGAACTGTTGTAGTTGAAAAAGTGAGCTAATTATTGTACAACTGGTCATAAATTTGTAAACTTTTTAACCTTATTTCACCTCCTTTGGCTCGTTATGAGTAATGAGATGGTGGCGTGGCAAGCCCGATAAGACTGACGTTTTGATACAATATATATGTAGTATGTGTAGCATAATTAAATGTATATAATATGACGGGTATATATTTTTATGAAAGTACGTTTGCACGTTTCAATTTGTTTTTCTTAACTTTAAAAAGCAAATAGTCTAATCTGCTTGCTACCACTACGAAAGATCGAGTGACTGTTGGTGAACACGGATGACTAAAATACGAATATTATTTTACAGAGCATAAAACAAGAACAGTATGGTTTATGGACGGAAGAAATAAAGAATGATTTTTGTCAGAAAATTATCCTATAAATATATTGTCCTTACCTTATAAATCCAACATTCCGGCCACCTTACACATCATGACAATATACGTTAAATAGTATATGCAAATCAGATTTAAAAATTAAATTCGTTTAAAAGATGATGTGACTTATACGCTTTATTAGATTTTGTGACCTTACAAATTAGTTTACCTCTGTGCATAACTTAGGTACTCATTTAATTTCACGCTCATAACGGAAAACTGGAGACTAAAACTACAGTACTTTTCTACGTTTGTGTTTTTCAGCTAATTTCCTCAATACTGTTCTCAAAACAAAATGTTCAAAATATCTTAACATTTTCTAAAATAAAATGGAACTAACGCAGTTACAGTCGTTAATTATTTATCATTATTAATATCCACGCTTGTGTTTATAGTATACAGATAGATCAGATAAAATAAATTAAATTTCCTTCCAAGAAAAAGCTGCAAGTGCAATAGTAGGCTGGGAATGGAAACTAACGGTAGTAGGTCAGTAACGGAAAGACGACCAAGAAAGTACATAAACTGCTTCTATTTAAATTAAGCCATATATTTCAGCAGAAAGCATTATAACTGCAATAGAGCAATAAAGGAAAACTTATGTGCAGTAAAATGCCACCACCCACGCGATATGCTTATATCATGGGATTTGATTTATCCTGCGGAAATGACATGCAAGTCCATCTGATACGTCTCCCGGACTCAATGCAGCGTGGCAGTATCAAATACTTTCAGCATTTAACATGTCATGTCTGTTTTGTCTCGCTAAGCATGAATCTCTAATGGAACATAATATGTACTCCATGTTTTTATTTGCAACTATCATAATGCGTATGTAGCGTTAATCAGGTTCTGTTTGGCCCTTGTCTAACTACTTCATTTCATTTTTATCCCTTCCGTTTATGCAGTAAAAGTGAAGCTAATCTCGTGCTGTCGTCCTTCCGCCCGAGAGAAGCAGGATTTTTGTTCACACCATATTACCTATAGGAATACACTATTTTGCAGGTTTTGTAAAGCAAAAATGCGTATTGTGTTGAACTATGGTGGCATCATCACATTTGATGAAAGTTGCAAAATACGGTAAATATTAAATTTTCACATCTCTACTCAACAAACTGGTAAGATACATCGTGCTCGTCTGTCTCATATATGGTATAGTAAATATTTTCCCTTCACAATAATCAGAGACTAGCGTTTTAGACTAAAATCTGAAAGACCAGGACAACTATTGTCTGTAGTCTGTGTCCGCAGGCATTATTTACAAACAAGAAGCTCTGCAACGAATTATTATTTTTTAATTTCGGAAAGAAATCCCATTTAAAAACGAGAGTTTGAAAAGTATTTTTCGGGAGCGATTTCCAAATGGGCTACCATAATATCCTTTTATAGTAAAAGTACAACAAAATGGTTTACAAAATTATATTGCATTCCCCACACAGACAACAGTAGTTTCTGCTCCTTTTTGCGTTCTAACGGAGCTTGAACTTCTGAATTTGAGAGTTGGCAATACTTCTTGATGTATTCTGGATTTTAAATACATAGCTAATCTATCTAATTATGGCAAACTTACACTCTGATCACAGGAGGGATGTTTCAGGAGACTGTGGTTTTCTAGTTAGTTAAATTCCTCAGTAATCGGGAGCTGTTGCTGTTAGAATTGGTCACTCACTGGTATTAAGCAGACAAAACACAGATATACACACAACCCAGCACAAATGTAGCGTCATCTCTTTCTGTTTCCTTAACCTTGATTCCCAATTGCGAATAGTGGACAGAAACGTCAACGCCATTGCAGAATGATCGTCTTGATTCAGTAGCAGTGGCAGCAGCAGCGATGTATATAAATCTTTAGTGCTTTATGATTTTTTTCTGCCACTGTTAATCACACTCTCCGCAGACTCCCCGCTGCCTTAACTGGTTCATCTAACGAGGTGGCAAAGCAGTACGAAATGTGCAAACCGTACGAAAATAATTAGATACGTTTCATTCGAACCACATCACAACTCCTGCGAGATGTCATTTCATACACACTTCCTTTTATGGGGATAAACCCATGAATGAAAAATTTTACATACTTGATCCTACCAAAAGCCTATAGTGGGGTATTTTTTTGTGCACGTCCTGCATTTTAAAATGGAAAAATACGATAAATTATCGACGCATTGTTATAATGTATTCAAAGACTAGCATACTTACTTCTACAAACCTCTTCTGCTTCATATCGTTTTGTCGGCACCCGAACTTCTGGAAGTGTGAAGGAATTGCTACCGCACACTATTGATTGCATCGGCTAATTATAATGAATAATTCATACAAAACCCGTATAAACTATTATAGTATTAATTAAGAAGATCGGCTACTGTGGCATACATCATTTTTTAACTTGAAAGACAAGCTTGGCGTACGATTAGTGCCTTGCGGAGCATCGACGTAACAAACGTGTAATAATGGAAGTGCAGTATAGTATAACACTTTTAGTGATAAAATCTTCACATGAAAATCCCACAATCTGAGAGATATTAGAATGCTTTGCCATTGCCAGTTTTGCTCCTCGAATCAAAGCATTCCGTTCCATGAGCCATAACTATAAGGTTTTTCTTTTGAATTCTGAAGACATCATGTAAATTGTGAAAGGTAGTAAGTGAGTGTGCTGCGTGCTGGCAACAGGTTATAGGGATGCATTTTTTATGTATTAGGGAGAGCTATAGCTGCTTGAAGTATGCATTTTTATACATGTACGAAGTATTATGAGAATTCTACTTTGTTTCTCCATCATCAGACGGAATATTTCACGGATTCACATGTAATCTCATTTTGTCACCGTTAAAAATCGTGCATGAATGGATGTCGAACATCTTCATTCGTCTGGTAAAGTAGGGTCATGGGTATTTTGGAAAAAAGTGTACTACGCGCTTTGTATTCAATCAACATCAACTTATCAGCACCACCACACACAACAATCAAGTCACTAACGAACTTGAACTGAACGGGAACTCTTTTGGGTTGTTGTAGAAGTTGTCTCAATGCAACTTTTTCATTGATGTAATGGCACTTATAGCAAGAGCACAATAAAATCTTTGAAAAAATGCATCCCAAGCCAATTTTACAGCCTCCTCTTGTGTAATTCTGAATTTGATCTTGAGATTATTTCATCCGAAATACGTGTGTGTATGAAATAGGCCAGCATATACCTTGATTCTCAAAAGGGATTCTGACTAGGGTAACTAAACCACTACCTACACTACACTACAAACAGTTAGTGGACATTGGAGATAAGAATTCATTCGGGAATCACATTTTTAAAACGCCCATTTTAAGACTGAACTAGTTTTGATCGGGAAGCCAGCTGGGGTAATGTGGTGGTGAGGTTGATGGTCAGGTTTAAAAACCAAAAGAGTTTAACATTAACATTATGATATGATATACATGTGCCCAACTTCAGTTTTGCTTCCTCAAGTTCATCAAAAACGAGATTTATGGCTGACATAATCTTGTAACTGATTGCGAGGCAGGTGATTGTGACAATTTCCGTACATTGCTGCGCGTAACTGTTTGAAACTTGAGTTTATGAATGGTACGAATTTGATTCAGGATCTATGAATGGTACGATGGCAGACCCATGGCCAGGGCCCACCCGGCTGCAATTCTGCAAAAATAAATTCATTATATCCTACAACATTATAAACATTTCTCTAAAATACTATATCTTTCGGAATACTTTTTCCGAAGAATAATATATAATGCGCGGCATTTATACAATAAGAATTAGATGTATATGGACAGGTATTTTCACGCAGAGTCGACTAGCAATACGATATGATTCTACTGACCTAGACATCAGCAATGTATATAGGCCAACATTGAGATCCACCCGGAACTCCTATTTCAACAAGACCAGTAAGCACAAAAATGATAATGACGGCACCAGCCACCAGCTGAATTCCCAATTTTCGGAATGGAGTCCATCACGCATCCATAATCCTTCTCGTTTGTAGTATCAGCTACCACAACCGCACCACCACCATGCACCAACAAAACTTGTCGAGATGCAGATGTAGTTATGATTAGCTGCAAACTAAAACTACAACAACAGACTATCTCTCTTTTCATCATGCATCCCTCCTATAAAGTATCCTAGGAAAACCCTACCTTTCCTGGGTCATCCTACCTACCCCACATGCAATTTGTATGACAGCAAACGTCCCTTCGACAAGCACGCAAAGTCAAGAAGGGATTTAAGAATAAGGGATAGAATAAAAAATACTACAACAATATATAATCATATTGTATCATCTCAAAATTCAAACAAGCATAACCTTCCGATGACCTGATGACTAGGGCGAAGTTTTTCGTACGAAAGCACATTTAATCTTTGCCAAAAAAAATTTTCCTATTTTATTCTTACAATCACCGGCCAACAAATCTCTTGCCACAGTCTCTCAAGCTTTTTATGCCTTTTTCGAATCCAAACAAACACGATTTTAATATCATTACAACATTGAGCGGAACCAGTTATAGTACACTAGGTACACACACACGTAGCGTTTTTAACTGCTAACTTCATTTTAACCGAAAATGAAAAAAATGTAAGTAAATGCAATCTCGGCTCACAGTAAAATATGATGCAACCAGGCATTATTTATTTATTTTGTGTATGTCATCTATACACCAACAATTACTAACAATTTAATAAGTCAATCAACCCTTATCATTATTGTCTACTTGTCATCATCCTGCTTCACATATTTTATCAAATTTATGCTGCACATGTCATGCCGATGCGGCGATGAAGTTGACGGAGAACTCGTAAGTTTCAGTAATTTCTCCTGTAAAGCATAGTATATAGTGAAAATCCTCATAAAGCCTAGAGAGCAGGGGGCGGCGGACTCACCGCAATAAATAATATTATGCAAATAAATGTGCATGTCTTTAACCATGTTTCAGAGATATACGTGCTACACTCACACACTTTGTGAAGCGGTGTGATGAGCAATGTGTGAGCCAAATTAAACAATGAAACAGCTTCATAGCCAAATGTAACAATAACAATGAGTATATGGATTTGGGTGAAATTATGGATGCCGATGTGGCCAGGGAATTAGGAAGACTTTTGTTTGCAAATACGCGTTTGCTTTGTTGATAGCGGAGGGGAACAAAAAAAGGACTCTTCATTTTTTTTGCACAATTGCTTGCTTTGAGTTCGATCGGTGCCAATAAACTTGACTTTGTCAGTCTGCGAAGCAAACACCTGACAACTTTTTTTCTTGCGTATGTTTGTGAAGGTTCTTGCACATAAAAACCTTTTTTGTTTGTTTTTCCCTTTTGGTTAAAAAATCAAGTTATGTTATGTCTGTTGTCCATTAAAAAATCGTGTATCTGACTGAAAGTAAATTTCAACAAGTAATTTTCGATAAGAAAGTGCTTCTTTAGATAACGCGTATTTGACACCACAAACGACTCGCCATTTGACAAAATCTTAGTGGTTATCTTGTTTTCCGTCGTGACAAGAAAATAATAATTTGTTTTGCATATTCATTCAACATAATATTATCCTTTAATTCCGTGATGGCTTTCTCAAAAATATTTGTGGCTCAGTTAAGACCATCATTAATCGCTATTACTTTTCTATATGCCGTTACCAGTTTTGTAGTAATTCTGTCAGTGTTTTCCACAAGAGGTGTGGAAGGCTATGATGTGGACTCCGTGTGCGATATTTGCAGTTTTTATGCAGGGGATCTCTCACCCGGCAAGATATTAGTATGTTTGCTTTGCTACATTGCTACCTATACATATACAACAAAATCCAACACCTACAGAGCTTCTTTCAATAAACATTAACTTTGATATAAAGTGGTAATGACCATGACCTTCCTCTTTACAGAAAAAGATGATGAGACTCTTTTGTCAAAATCGAGAAATCCATTATATTGACCATAACTTGAGGGATGCGTGCAGATGCAAAAATTATTATTACTAGTAACCGTAATAAAGTATAGTATTCTGTTATAACGTTAATATGTGTTAAATTATAAGGCATCAGCCCAGTAAATACTTAATTTTGTTAATACACGACATGCATTCAATTTTGTATAATTAATTGAAGATTTGTGTTTCTGAGGATTATGTAGGCTATAAGGTTTTATGACATTTTGTTCTAGATTCACTCAACTAACTGTATACGAACACGAACGAACTTCATTTTTTGCACAAATACGAAAAAGCGTTAAGGAGGAATGCAGAAAAGTCTTAAAATTGAAATCTGTCTTTGTCTTTGTGTAGCAAACATGTTAATCCTCGACACTTAAAATTCTTTCGAAAGTATCATATCAACTATGTATGTACCTGTGACCTTAATAATTGCGCAAAAATACGGAACAGGGGGAAAAAGTTGACGACCCAGTTGAAGACAATGATCAATTTCAGTGGTTTCAAAGTTTCAAGTAGCAATAGAAAGGTGAGTGCGGGTATTAAAGTTAATGCAAGTGTTAGTCATTTTGTTTTTGCAAGTGTGAACAAAAAGTCAAAAACGTGAGGTATCACCTCGATAGATGATTGCGGCTTAGTCGGCTTCTAGGTAAAAAAATAAAGCAAAAATGACAAATATTCTAAAACGGGTGGAATCCTTCATAAATTTGTCTAGCCTAAAGTGTCAGGATAGATGCCTTAAGGAACACTGACAATTTTACGGATTCAATCAACCTTGTACTCTCTGCGCCATGTTCTGTTGTTTTCTGGTAAAAGAATTTTTCAGCTAATTTTCACATGCATAGTTACAAAAAAAAGTATTTTTTTTTGCAGCTGTGATGATACACTGCAAATGATGCACAAAAGTGGGATGATGCATTCTTTCTTAACTATACCTGTATCACATAACACGAAAATCACTTTGTTTTATACTGTTTTCCACATTCGTATATTTTCCTATCCTATCAGCTTGCATTGCAGAAAATGGCAAACACAGGGAGATATGATATGAATGAAATGTAGAAATACATCAAGTATGAAACCATGCGCTAATCCCGCTTTATGGTGAACATAAATAAGAAATGTTACGCAAAAAGTGTTAAAAAATGATCAAGATGGATGGGGTGGTTGTCTCAAAGGCATTGTAAAATGAGACTTTTTTCTCGCGAATCGCAATTTTGTAATTGAAATTGCAAACAAAAATGAGAAATTTCGCACTGTTTTGTTGAAATGCAGTGTCCTTGCAGTAAGCATATTATTACATTTTTCCATTCGGCAAGAGATTTCGAGAGTGATACGAAACCTGTGAATTAACACAATATAGTAATTTTTCAGGAATCACTTCCGACTTTCACATCTAAAATCCATGATATGGGCACAGACAAGAGGCAGCAGTGTTTCTATTTTCGTTCGTTGACAGACAACCATCGTGGCGAAATTGAAAAATAACTGGTATTAATCAACTAGAAATAGCTTTACACCTGGAAATTCCTAGAAGCGGGTATTCTCCACCTTGGTTCCGGTATCATATCTCTGTACAATAAAAAAGGCTGACTAAGAATTGAATTGAACTGAAGACTGGATGAATTAATGCGATTTTCTTGTCCTCTCACGCAGTGTATAACGTGTCACGACATTATTACTGGTCATCATGATTTTTACGCTTTCTAAAAAAACGCCACATATATAATTAACAGCGGTGACAGTGCATCAGTCAACTTTTCTTTTCCCGTGTGCCCCTTTCTATGAAGCATACAACCTGGTAAATCCTGCAAAGCTAGTATTTTGAGTGGTAATTAGAAAGCATCAATTCTTTCATGTGAAACCAATAAAGAAGTCGCCTGCAATGTATATGTAAATTTGAAGGTGTTAAATGAAGCCTGCTCACAAGAAGCATGCCATCATGATACCTTACGACGGTTGAGTAGCGAGGACCACTTTCACAACTGGCGTTCGTTGATTTTTTACATTTTGGAAAATAACGGATAAATCTTCACGTAGGTATCAACCTGAGCCGGCCACTTCCTTTCCAATCTGTGGTGTGATGATCATTACTGCTAACTTTTGTAATAGCTTATGCTAATTGTCTACTTCGTCTATAAATACTAACGGGTTTGTCGAATAGGTATCAATTTTACGATCGAATTTATCACAAAAGCCACATACAATATGCATACATTATAAATGCTGTTTTCTATTTAAATTCTTGATTTCCACATTTTCCACAATCATAATTACCATTCGTAATGATAACAAGTACAAACTACACCTGTCTACGGTCAATCTAGTTGGGCATAGTCGAACACGAAATTGGTGAGTTTTTTTTATCAAACACGTCGTCAGTTTAGTTTATTCCTGACACAAAATAACTCCCATATATTTTCTACCTGTGCAGTCGGTCATTGGGAGACAATGAAACAATAGATAGATCAATCACTTTTTCCAAAATATAATCAGCACAGCTCTGAAATATTATAGTAATTTCTCAGAGTGGTTGTTGTGTGTTCCCCATTCATTCTGAGAAGGGGGAGAGAAAAGCCAATAAAATGCAAAGTAAGGGTAAACCAGTCACAATAGGCCGAAGAAAAAAAGAGAGTAGACTTGGCGTAGCAGTTTCAAACATGAAAAATACATCGTGCTCATGTTACTCCAAAAACTAACATCTCAAAGTCGAACCTTCTACATTGTTTTCTTTCTGCAAGTACTCATGTGAATGATCCTCGTGTTGCATGCATGTATGCACATGGTATAAAACTAGGGGAATATTATTCCCTGCCAGTATCCACTTCATTTAGTAATTACTGCAACTAGGAAAACCGTTCTTTTTCAAAGTGCACTTGGTATTTGGTACACATTCTGTGTAACAAAATATAGACACTTAATCCTTATAAACTATTTCTCTCATAGTCGCGAACTAACGTACTTGTTCGACATTGCTGTAGAAAATATAGGAGGATACTGTTGTGTCTATCTGTCAGATAATTATACGAAAATCAGAACAATAATGTACTTTACCGGTAAAATACCAAAATGAGCTAATTATACGGATGTGCCTATGTGCCTATATCCCTCTGACAGACGAAGCCAGTTATACGAATTGCCACTAAAGACTTTGTATTGCAGGGGGGATATATGAACACGTATGAAATGAAATCAGTGTTCTTTTGTTATGATATAATGTTGTTATTACTCGTGCACGTTTTAAAGCCATCCGTTTTCGTTATTTGGTTCAAGTCAAGTGCTCATGGACAGGTTGACGTTATTTGAGGTCCTTGTAATAATCAGCTTGTGCAAAAAGCCGGTAACGACTATGAAAGCGTATGGATGTGATACAATCCCTATTATGCTCTAGCTATCCATTCATGGGAAACTTGAAAAATTATTAAGACATAAAGGCATAATTTTTTCTTTAATATGGAGTGGAACTACCGGTAGATCTAGGTACTTTTGCGGTGGTTCTAGTTCTCTGTGACATGATTATTATGATTCGGTTGTGTGCATCATATCATAATCGTAACTTGATTGACGTAAGGGATGCGTGCGTAAGAAAGACTGCCACTGGAAGGGGATCACGTCTGCATTTGGTTGAAGATCGTTTTAGATAGACTGCATGGGGAAACACGCATACTTACAATTAGGCGCATAAGGCTTATCCATTATTGAAAGTCACTATTTTGATAGTCAATTCATAGCCAAAAACACTACTTCATTTACGATCAAACACTTTGTAAACTACTGCTGCTTTGGCTTGACACGCGTCACGCCAATATGCTGAATATATTGTTTAAAATAAGATAATTAATAAAAGAATCAAGCTGTTGCCAAAAAATTAAGAATGTCCAAAACTTGTAGCAGAATATACGACAGGGTTTAGTTCTTTGGCTTAATGATACTTTTGTAGCGTAGGATTAGAAGATTCTTTTGCAACAACACCGCGACAAGGAAAAGCAACAATGCAAAAAGTAACCTTCATTACGGGACATGCCTTATATGCGGTCTTGTATGAAAGGGTGGAATCCCTACTCGACGTGTATAATCAGATCAATAAACAATCTACCGATGAACGAGGATGAGTGTGTCGCGTTAGGACTACCGCGCTGCGTTTTAATGTACCCTGAAGGAGAGTATTAATGTAGTAATAAAGTTTTATGGTAATGATTGCCTATTACATAGGTACCTATTCGAAAAACATTGCATTGCCTGCGTTTTATTTTCTGGAAGAAAGAGTTCATTTCGATAAATCCAATTTTCTCAGGAACTCACAAAAAATAACGCAATTCTGTACGCAATTGCCAATTTGATTCCGGAATCCCGTGTGTATTAACAGCAAATCATGCATGGTGACCCATTTATATCGCACCACATATGCATTTCATGCGTTTACACTCTCATCTACGCATATTTCTTTAGAACAGGATATCGGAACTTTGAAGTAAGTGGCACGTGCTTGATCTGCCAGAGAAGAAGACAAAGATGGCAGGAAATTAGATATGTACAAGAAGATGAACTCACTGAAGTTGACAGTAATGATTCAATATGTCAAGATATTGTCATCGCCATTAGACATGGGCAGTAGGCAGCATAATCTGAGTGCACTTGGTATACCAGTCGAGTAGAGCATAACGAAAGGGTAAGAGGAAAAGACGCTGATAGATCCTCCATCGTCATCATCATTTCAAGCTTGAAGCAATCACGTTGACTTTAATGATTATGCTACCTCACACCTTCGGGCTACCCATGTTGAGTACATTATGTTAACATTGATCTGCATGTTTACATTTACAACATTATTATCTCAAGACAGCCACCACCGCCAGCAGCCGGTGTTGGTACAATATTATGCACTGAGTCGAAATAAGACATTTGTCAAGCGAAACAAGGTGATTTTTGTGCCGTCTTGTAATTTCCAACTGTTTGAAAGACCTTGTCAATATAAGTGCATTAAGCTCTTGGTAGAATTATTATTCTACAACAGATATGCAATATCGCCACTGGTTTCTATAAAAATGCAACGTGGCACATGGCACAAGCAAGCCTCACTAACCAACTCGAATCAAAGTTCTTGCACCGACACCATTTACCCTGATTGACAAGCGTATAATCATAAAAACGTTAAATATCACTCTCATCCACCTGAAAAACAATGGAGCATGGAGGGAGGGAGCAAAACTAGTGAGATTACAAGGAAAGGAGTGGCAGGGCTAATCAATGACAAGACAACTTCGTTTTCCTTTTTGAATTGAAATATCAGAACGTTAAAAAGGATTGCACATTTCTACAACATTACTTGATATAGATATTTATAATAAGAGTGCACATTAAAATTTGGTTTGATGCACATTAAAAGTATAAACAATTTTTCAAATAATTTAAGTGCCTACTAATATCCAAATATCCAATAATATTCATTCACACTGGTAGTTAGTGGCACTTGTTTATACATACATGTAATCTCTATTCACATTCTAACATGCTCATTCGTTGTTGAAAACATGAAAACGAGCCACGAAACGAGACGAGAAATGATACTCACGGCTGAATGCGCTTTCTTCATTTTTCTTCAAGAAGAAGAACCTTAATGAGCAAAACCTTTTTACACAATGTAATTCTTCCTTTCGGCTGAAAGTCGCATCTCCTTTGGTATTTTAAAAGGATCCTATTTCAAAAAGGTTAAAGAAATGAACTTGAATACCTACCTAATGCCACGATTCTTGCGTTCATCGCCCATGATTCATCCCGTCCTTATTCTCATCGTCTGACATTTTTGAGTCTCCTTACCACATAACTTGTACTTTAGCGTTAGGTTTTGCAGACAGAGGAGTCAAACTACACCTCATAAGGTAACACTAAAAGATTCCCGGCCACTCTGTAATATTTTTGGT
>JAANSN010003348.1:0-18967 GCA_036850665.1 Dicranocentrus wangi | reverse complement strand
AAACGGATTCACTCGTCAAAAGGGAAAATGACTGTACGAATAAAAGCGATTTGGAGTGCGACAGGTGTGGCAAATGTTTCAAAACTTGTGGGGGGTTAAAAGTGCATTATGCCTCGCATGTTAGAGAGGACAACAAATTTGCTTGCAAAGGTAAATTTAAATTACTAGTCATTTATGTAATTCGAATGATTTAGGGTTCCTCCCGAATTCCAATATAGTGTGAAGGTGCAGTTATAAATTGGGTTAATATTTTCCTGGTATTATTTAATGTCAACAATTTTCAGACTGCGGAAAAAAGTTTCGAAAGCAAGAGGCATTGGAACTCCACGAAAGAATCGACCACAAAGGTTTTAAGCCGCATAAGTGTCCACATCCGGGCTGTGACAGGAATTTCCGATTGAGAGACAAATTAAGACTTCACATTAAAGTCATGCATGAGAGACTGTAAGACAAGTTTATTATGCTCATGGTTCTTCCTATAGTATATATTGACCATGATTAATTAATACTATTAATATTCATTTTCCAATTAGGAAACCATTCCCGTGCCCAAAATGCGAGAAATCGTTCCGAACTAAATATCACTTGAAAATTCATGATGTTTCACAACATATTCAAGGGGACGAATCCATTGGTTGTAGTCAGTGTAAGCGAAAATTTAGTACTCGGGAAGGTTTGGAAACACATGTCAAAACTCACGACGAAGAAAAACCATTCATTTGTCCAAAATGTGGCAAAGGTAACTTAATCTTTTATCATATTCAGAAACGAGTTTAATAGTGGACGTCACAGTGCTGACGCTGACCTAACGTGACAAATTTTTGTTGATACGCTTTCAGGATTTCATTCAAGCACAAGATTAAAGTTGCACACCAAGAGCCATGAAAAAACTCCATCATCACTGTGCTCCATTTGCGGAAAAGCTTACAAACATGTTCGTGACCTTCGACTGCATGAAGTAACGCATCAGGATGAAAGCACATATAGATTTGCCTGTGGAGATTGTCCCAAGAAATTTTTATCGAATAGACTTGCTTCGTGTCCACCAGTCCAATGAAAAGCATTTCGCTCCTGAACTTATCGGCCCAAGTATCTCAAAGGCGGAAGGTATTACGAGCAAGTACAAAGTTCCCAGTGAAGACGAAGCTGAATTTGGATCTGACGAAGAATCGAGTCTCGCCTCGCCACAAAAGACTTTTAGACATAAACGAAAACCAAAGAGCACAGCACCTTCAAAATCTAGAAAAAGGAGACGCAACTCATCTCATGAAGATACGGGAATAGGTGCTCATTCTCGGAATCCTCTGATTTGCCCGTCTGCTGTGACTGTTTTGCAAGCGAACGCCCCTGAACTGGAAGAGGAAAGTCCTGTTGGCTTCGATAGCACAAATATGCTGACATATAATAACCACTCCTTATCTCAGAGAATTTCTCATGATATTCCTGGGCCAGCAACTCTTATCGTCAGTTCTAGGGATCGTGTAATAAATTTGCAACCTCAATCTGCTAGCAGTAACTGCAGTTTGACGCTACATCAACCATCTGCGATTCCAAGCGGTGCAAATAGCATATATACCATCAGAGATTTAAATGATAAAAGTATTTCTACTTTCAGCATTTCGGCAGAGCAGATTGGCTTTGATGTTATAAATGCTTTTATGAACAACTTGCACTAAAATAAAAATGAGAACAACTTGCAAATTACTATGCTTCTTATGATGGATGAAGTGCATTACAAATGGCATTAATTCGACAAGTTCATTTTTAAAATGTTGAGTGAGACGATGCATAGATATGCTTATTATGACATATCAAAATACATTCCATGCAGCCCAGTCACCACTTTGCATATAAGTTCATGATCTTGCATGTCAACGTAAACGATAATTTTTATGGCAATATTTTTGTTGCAAAGTCCACATATGGACCCTCGTATCATATTCAAGCAAGATGTTTGCTACTTTTCGGTTAGTCATCCAGAATCGCCCATTGTTCCAAGAATCCCCTATTGTGATGCGGATTAGTTTTAATCGAGCTTTGCAACTGGAATGTTTACGCATACATCTGCTTTTTCTTGCCATTTACCATTAAAATGAAGAGGCCGGATTTTATTATTTTGACTTTAACCAGTATCAACACATTGACGCATTTCATGCATCCTTCCACAACACGAACATTCTGAAATCAAATCGCGATTGCTTATATAGTTTGACGTTTCATATCCAACCAACCAAACAATAACAAGAGGAAGTGGCCAGATGTGTCACATTTGCCATTTCTATAGTCATTGCAGTTTTGTAAGACTAATTAGAGTTTGGAACTTGATCCGGGGTTTGGCTTCCTAGGTTTACCACTACATCCATCCTCCTCCCCGGTTTTGATTTACAGACAGCTAGACCAAATATGACTGTTTTGACGTTGATGCATTTTGGCTAAGCGTTTACTACTAGTTAAGTTGTCCTTTTTTGCACACACATAAAATTAGGAAAGAAGAATATCTTGCAAGTCTTTTTTCTACATTTCAATTCAACCTTGTTATCAACCTGATTGAGCTGACTCATCATGAATGATCACCTCGTCACCATCTATGGCTTGGCTGGTTGGTGTCTGGTCAATAGAAATTTTATAGTGGGTGTATTATGAGTTTACTTTTTAAGATGCGATATGTAACACAGGACTGAGTGGATAATTTTTAATATTCTAGTTTTAGTGAGTCATAATACAATGTTGAAACAAAGAGAAGTCACAATAACAATTTGAGACGATTCCAAACACACGCAACGCATGATGAATGATATGATGATGAATATACAGTAAACCATGGTGCTGGTCGCAACTTTTTTGCCAAAAATACTAACTTGGATTCCATGATGCTGATGAGTTCACTTCAGTTCATAAAGAAGCATCATTCAGTAGCTGACAATTTTCAACTCCTCTGGATAATATAGTTATTTATAAACTAAAAGGTATAAAATTAGATATAAAGTTTTAGCGTAAGTTTATTATATAACCTCTTCCAGTACTTGGCCGGGATCGGGATCACATCAACACATTACAGAAATAGAAGGAGAAGTTCCAATCCCGACGCGAATGATATCATATCACTGATAGGTAGCATCAAAGGTATAGATTAAAGGCGTACTTACGCATAGAAGTTTCGAATTAGTACTCGAGCCAACTCTGTAGCTTTAATTTTATATAGAGTTATAGGTATAGTTACAGTTTATATACCTATGCAGAGTTTTCTTTAAATCGACCGAAGTATTGCTCTCGTTAGTCGTTTCATTTCCGAGTTTCTCTAGAAGACAGATTTAAACCCATGGCTTGTACGTACGTACGTACTTATTCAAGTGACATATCATAACGGAGGCAGAGAGGAACTATTGGAATTTTAATGCATTAGTAAAAAATACGTGCAAAAAATATGTTGATTTTCTTCTCATTTCTTCGCGTGCATCTGCACCCTGCACCCTGCTTATATGCACCTCTTCTCTTTCGCTTTTTGTAATGATAATTCGCAGCATGGGAAAGCGAAATGCAAGAATGAAACCCTCCCTTTTGGCATCAGATCAGTTCCGAGCCAAGAGTGCCTATAAAAGCATGTTGTTTGTAAAGAACTGCGTCGTGTTGTGTAACAATGTTCAATGATCCTGAACTTGTTATTACAAAGAGCCATATGCAACAGACATGATAGATACATGTCTGATGGCTGGTGGTATAAAGTATAAAACATGTCATACATTATAATAAATTAAAATGTCTCAAACTTTAGTTTCCAAACAAACTTGACTATATTCTTCATAAATCACATGTCGCTCGCTTTTTAAGATAAAGTTTTTCACACTCAAAATTTCTCTCACACTACCACCACGAATTTACCTATTTCCTACGGAAAAACTCGCTTAACCAAAGAGATTATAAGGTATAAAACTGTGTACCAGTCAGTTGTGTCACTCCGGCAAACAAAAGAACAGCATAAATGACCTAATTAAAAATTAGTAAATATTGTCAATTCTTGCGTTATCATAATAGCTTTAGAAAGTCTAGTAGGTTTTATGTTTGTCAATCTACCCACTTTCGAGAATCCTTCGTTTCGTTTATATTCGACCACTTCTCATGTCCATGATGATGCCTCGCGTACGCGTATCGCACTACTGCGATGAGGGTGAATTATATCGTGTCAAGAAACACGAAATTAAGAGATAAATAATTAAACAATATCAGAAGAGCAAACTGTATCGTCGTAAATGCATCATATAATACACCCCAGCCGCACAAACATGATTCATTCCCTTTATTCTTTTGTTCATTCATGAAAGTGAAATCTGTTTGTCCAGTCACCACATCATCCCCAGGAGCAGTAGAAAAGAAAGAAAGACCATGTATGAAATGAATTAGAATTATAACAACACAACGCCACAGCGAATGCTCATTATGATGATCATGCAGTGACGAAGACAGGGATGATGTTATGTGATTGTGTTGATACTTTATAAAATATATATATCTCTTTTTGTTAGTTTGCTTACATCTTATTACAAACTTGTTGTTATACTATTTACTTCATCCCGAATTGCTTTATAGGTTTACTCCAGTTCGCCTTTACTGTTGTACCAAATGATACGATACGTAATATATAGAGGAGAGATATCAGCGCTATTGGAATCTACAGTTAGTGAATTTGACAACAAAAGCAACACCATTTTACTCCACAAAATGTTTTTGTTTCCCTGTTTCCAAAATGAACAAAGAGGGTTCATTAATAGAAAAGATCGTCGCTTTTTCTAAGTTTTTGGTTGGGGCTTGGCATGGAATGCAAACTCGCTCGCCTCGCATGCATGGACCATTTCTAATATGCAGTACAGGAATAGATACGGACACGGATACAGTAGCATTCAAACAGAGGACATAGCGCACACATCATCATCACATCACAGCTCGACAGTGTGAAAAGGAAGATTGCGTTATGCGAGCACGACTTCACATACTTGTTACTTGTTTTTGTAATTGTGAGAGAGTTCAAATGCCGAGTTTTTGAGATGCTCTTTTGGTATTTATACGGCATTTGATTGCAGCCTTTCGACAAGCTTCAAGCCATGTAATAGCAGCAAATGAAGCTATACATAATATGCTGTTGTTTATATAGCCTGCGATGATCCTGAATCACTGGCAGTCAAAACTCGTAACGTAACGTAACTTTACATGGAATGTACGGTTCTAGGGTTAATAATCATCCAGCATTTAAGCTTGATCAACCCTTGCATCCTTCCATCATTTCGTTGTTGTCCTTCTTCCGGTTGAGTTGATAATACTGCTTTCCTCCTCATTTTTTTTTCCTTATGTAAATTTTCAATAAGTGCATTTTTTTGCTCAACATTGAAATCTCTGTTTAATACAGACTCACACGCAGGATTCACATTATTACAGTAACTAGCATCTCTCAAAAACATAGGATATAGGATTTTGCACGGAATGTGTGTTTGTTCTCGTGCATTTTGCACTTCCTGCTCTTCACAAAGACAAAAATCAGTTCTCTCTGCTGTTGTGATAGAGCTGTGACAGTGAGTCATAATAAAATTATTGAATCAATCGTGAACTTGCAGAATTTGCCAGTTTGTTATTAGTGTATGTGAGCAAGGCGAGTGTAATATCGGTTTGGAGTTTCAGGAAAACTCTTTAAAAAAATTAATTTCATGAATATACATGAAAATTGAACAATTAAGAAAAAAAAATTAAAATCATGAGGTTCCTACTTTTGGGTAAGTCACATACATACATATCAAACTCAAACTACACCCTTATTATTGACTTAACCAACCTATGGTATACTTGTTTAAGAAGTATTTTCATTTTTCTAAAGATGGGCTTACAAACCTATCAACTTGTACTAGTATGGATTGTACTATTTGCAATCTCCTGTTGGAGCCCGACTTCAGGAGCATCAGCAGCAAATCTCCTAGGTCTTGGAATGAATATATCCATGGGACTCTATAAGCATGAACTACCCAGTCCAATCTTCTACGAAGGGTTCATCCCCGTAATTTATGAATACACCGTTCCAACGTACACCGCCCTCGACATTACACTCCGAGATTGGAGAGACAAGTGCAAAAATGAAAACTTTGCCCCCAGCTACACCTGCCCCGTGTTCTTCCACTACGAAAAATTCTTGGAAAGATTTGAAGCCGAGGTTGTTCCAAAAGCGTGGGTGAAACAACAAGGCCAAAATCCCCAAAACTCTTCTAGTAACGTTCCCTCCAAGCCAAAAATGGGAAACGACTTTTGTCACTCAATTCAGCAACATTTCCCCGGCTCAATTACTCAACAATTTGGGTTTGAAGAGTACGTGGAGAAACTGCAAAAGTGTCCTTTGGGGGAAATGGTGATCAAAAGGGCAATTAACGACTATGTTTTCAACGTCAAGCAACTCTTCAAAAGCATGAATAAAAACTACGAGTCCGAGTTTTCCAACTCATTTCTGGGCGCAGCAAGCTCAAAGCTAAGTCCAGCCTTTTATGTGAATGCTGTAACAACGCATCAGAACGGCATGTTGGTGGCTTACTTGTTGGAAAAGGAGCGCTGGAGCCGAGCAGAGCTCTCCTGCAATGCTCAGCTCATTCCCAACTCCCTAGTCAAGATTGACAATTTCACAGACAGCTTGACTCAACTACGTCAAATCCTCATTGCCCATAATTTAGTGTCATCCATTAGCCCAGAGGAAACCTCCGCATTTTACAAGACTCCAATTACGGACTGCTCATTCATTGAGAACACTGGAAACTTTATTGTCAGAATTCAAGTTCCCGTCCTCAAGAAAGCCTTGGCCCCATCCCTCTACAAATTAGATTCAGTCCCATTCATCTTTGATGACGACAAGGGGACTGGCTCGAACAGGCAACTATGTCAAATCCGGGCAGATCCGAGGACATTTATTTTTGACAAATCATCAGGGGTACTTCAAGTATCCAAGTGCAATCCAATGTCACCCTTATGCAAACTGGAAAACTTTGGGAGTAGCGATGTAGTCAGTCCCTGCGTTTCAGCCGTCTTCTCTAAATCCATGGATGGGGTGAAGAAATACTGCGAAATGGATTGCGTGCCGTGGCGAGACGTGAAGGATGGGCTGAAAATGCTCCCAGCTTTCCATCAAGTGAAACCAGACACTTGGCTTGTAACAGGCCATCCTGCATCCGGTGTCATAATAAAATGTCAAGGAAAACAAGACAAAATTTTGGAGCATCCAGAAATTGGGGCACTTGAGATAAAATTGCCGTGTAGCTGCTATCTTGCCTACCAGACTGATTCTTATTATCCCCAGGAGTCATGCCAGGACGATGTTACACCAGAAGTGAAGCACATTTTACCAGTTCACTTCATACGAGATGACAAACTTGAAGAAGTACAAAGAATGGCTTTGTCTGGTGGTGGTCGGAGCAGCAGTAGTGGCAACGTAACCAGCATTTCGGAATCAGACTTTGTTATAAATTCTGTTGTAGGCATTGGGAAATCTCAGGAAGGATTTGGAGCCCAGTCTTCGGCTCATGTGTCGACAAACAATGGTGAAGGCTCAGGAAACAGTGGTAGCCTTACATTCCTCTGGGTGGTGTTTGTGATTCAGTTGATTGCTTTCCTTGTGTTGGGGGCCGTAGCGATTTACAAATATGCCGACAGGAGGAGGAAACTGAAAGCGTTTAGTAAAGAGCGCCTTGTGTATAATGTTTACCCATCCGCAAGTAATCCCAATTTGAGCTCAACACCTTCGTCTTCCGAAACTTATGCTACGTATTCGCAAAGTCAGAGATCAAGCATAGTCGAAAATAATCTTAATTTGTAATAAAAATAGGTAGATGCATAGGTTTTTTCTTCTTGAGATGTTATGCCGAGTGTATGCATAATCTCTTTTCTGGCGGAATGGGAAAGCGTGTACTTCATTTCCTTTTTAATCCTGTAGGATTTTTCACACATGCACTTTTAGGTATTTAATTTATAACTTGAAGTATATTTATGATTTATAAGAAGTATGAAGTATGATTTATATTTATGAAGTATTCTAACTAAATACGAACTTTGGAACTCCGTAGCTATTTTAAGTAGCACTAACTACCACTTTAAGTATGTTCAAATATCATATGTTCGGAGTCCTTTTGTATGGTATATGTTTCGTATCACTTTTAATGTATCATTTTACACTAATAACATTGCAATCGTTAAATAAATTAACTAGGTATATACCTTACTTGGGATAGCGATAAACGAATAATCTTTGCACAACGTTGACTGCAACATTACCTTTACCGCATCTACATGTTATCTTATCTACCAAAAAGCACGATTTTATGACTTTATTTCTATAAGTATAGGATCAACCGAGTATAGGATAAAATTTTGTTAATCTTGTGAAAAAGTAAAATACAATAAAAGCGCTATAATAATCAAATATCAATTTCTTACTTAAGGTAGTTTATTTTTGCTTATTCACCGAGATTCCTCCTTCCTGATTTGATAAATGATTCATGATGATGATGAATGTGTAAGCAGGATGAATCATGTCCTTTATTTGCATTGAAATACATGAATGAATCATTCGATCTCGATCTCCAGCTATGCATGCATAATAATATAAACTCAACCACCCACCTGACACAACAATAAAACCATTTGGATGGAGTTTCATTTTCATGTCATTTTTATTCATTGTAATCATCCACTGTAGAAGTACCACAAAGGCTAAAAAATCCAGAAGCAATAACATTCCAAAACATCTCAATCCAACGAGGTTCGAAAAATCTGTGGTGATACGTTACCAACTTCAATTTCAACTTAACGGAGCAGCACCAAACAGCTCCAACTTTCCACGAAAAATACAGAAAGAAAGTGATGCCTACTTATAGTTTATGGGGTACATCCTGAATCTTAACTCGCGTTTCATGCCAAAATCCTTATCCTTAGGTTAACTTTTATTATGCAAATCAAAACCAATACCGGGTAATAATCATCATAATCATCATATTATAGCATAAAAAATATACAACAACAACTTTTTGGCAAAAATCATTGGAAGAGACGAAGCGAAGCTTTTGGGATTCAGTCTCAAGTCTCAAGAGACAAAGCAAAGATTTTGTGCCTCAAAAACGCAGCAACAACAACCAGCACAAAGTGAGAAATGTTGACATTGGAGCACTCTGTTGGACCTCTACTGAAGTGATAGGGAGGGATGCACCAAACACGACATGCTCTCTACCGGCCACCCTCCTTGTTAGTCTCAAATGCCATGCCGCTTCCACAAGTTCTGTGTAGCCGTCTATTCATTCACTCACATTCATCCGTACCGTGTTTCCATATCCATTCAGTGTACGGCTATCGGTGTGGCGAGGAGGATCATTCCACATTTTTCCACATTGGAAAGGTTTTATTAAATTTAGTTAGTTGGTAATAATTAATAAAGCTATCAAGATGGTAAACCATCGAATCCCTCAGGTCAATAGAAAGACCTATGTCACTCCTAGGCGTCCCTTCGAAAAGGCTCGGTAAGAAAATACTCGAAATTTTCAATAGTGAGGAGAGAATGGGTCATCATCATTGGACCACTATTTAAATTGAAGGGCACACCGGTTGCCACTGCATGTGTCGTTAGTGATGGAGTAATCAAGGATTACTCCTAGACGATTCTTGTACGCAACGGTGTATTTGAAAATTAATTGATGGAAGTAATTTTGTACTACTGGAGGTAAGATGATGATGGAAACTTGTGTGATCAGTGATGAAAATTGGAGGAAGGACATTGTGTGACAAATTGTGACCATGAATTGAATGGGAGGATTGCCATTTGACAGTGTTTATTATTAATTATTATTTAGATTGGACCAGGAGTTGAAAATCATTGGGGAGTATGGTCTCCGTAACAAGCGTGAAGTATGGAGGGTCAAGTTTACCTTGGCCAAGATCCGAAAGGCTGCTCGAGAATTGCTGACGTTGGACGAGAAAGACCCTAAGCGACTTTTCGAAGGTAATTTTTATTAGTGATTTTAAATTGCACTCGATTTCCTTTTAACCTGGTTCAGCTTTAATTTGCTTAACTTGATTTTAATGTCTAATTAAGTAAATCTTGAAATCATGTGATGAGTTTAACTTGACACCTCTTGTATGAGGCCGTATACATAATGATTCGAACAACTAAACCTTTCTGATTGATTGCACCTGAATTCGCTAGATACGAAGGCAATAATTTAAAAATATGCGATGATGAATTTGTATTTAAAAAAGCATCTCTTATTCCTGATTCCAGGTAATGCCCTTCTTCGTCGTCTTGTCCGAATTGGAGTACTTGAAGAGAGCAAGATGAAGCTCGATTACGTGTTGGGTCTCCGAATTGAGGATTTCTTGGAAAGACGGCTTCAAACCCAAGTATTCAAGCTTGGATTAGCTAAATCTATCCATCACGCCCGTGTTCTTATTCGTCAAAGACACATTAGGTAAGATACATAAAAAATTGTGCTTTTATTAACGAAATTCGTAGATAATGTAGAGCCAAGTCCACATTAAAATTGCTTTTGTACATCATTGCATAAGGTGTCATTGGCCTGGCTAAATTAAAAGTGGTCAAAGTGACGGAATGCGTCTTATGGCATATCCGGCTCATGGGCCAATTACATTTCATTCCAAACATTAACAGTTAACTCATCGTTTGTTAATAATTAAACTTTTTTTTAATTGCTTTCATAGGGTCCGAAAGCAGGTTGTCAATATCCCATCTTTCATTGTCCGCCTTGACTCTCAAAAACACATTGACTTCTCTCTGAAATCACCATTCGGAGGTGGTCGTGCTGGACGTGTCAAGAGGAAGAACCTCCGTAAGGCATCTGGAGGTGGTGGTGGTGGTGAAGAGGATGACGAGTAGACTAAGAATGCCCGTTCATCGTTTTTTACAAACCTCGTTGATGATTGTACTTTCTAAAATGAGGGAAATAAATGCGATTTGTTGAAAATATATATTGTAATCTGGATAGAAGATTTTGTAATTATTAAAAAGTCATGTTTACATTCATATCGTTACTCACATTAGTCACATTCCTATTTCTGCGTTTACTATATGGAATTGTCTGCTGATTATTACAAGCAAAACATCGATATTGATAGCATGGCACACCCACAAACGTCCTCGTTTTTGGGATACATAAATATGAATGATTTCGATTGAATCATGAATGAATGACCTCAATTAGTGGACATATCTTTGCTATCTAATATTTTGTACTCGTTGCGTATTGCGTACTGGGGAAATGAAGCATGCATTTGGACCGCGAAAGCCACGGTGACAGAACAGGTGTAGTGAAGTGTGAGTCGTCGTGAGTGTATACAAAACATTTCCTGCAACTAAATCTTCTAGTCACTCCTCCCAAGTCCGATTGTGACTCTACAAATTATAACGGGCAGATTTCAAATGGTATAGAGCTAAGTGTTCATCATAATGGCTCTGAAAGGCGTCAAAGTACTGGAGATCGCTGGCTTGGCTCCAGCTCCATTCTGTGGCATGTTATTGTCAGATTTCGGAGCTAATGTGATTCGAGTTGACAGAGTAAGAGAAAACGCTTCTAGTCAAACCTACTACTGTATAAATCATATGCATGATTGATTGATCACAAATTCAATGTGTAAATCCTCCATTGTTGTACCAAATGTCATAAAAATCGTCAAGTCGTTTTAGTAAAAAAAATGTTTTGGACACTCTTAAGACGAAAGGGATGGACGTTGACCGACTTGCCAGGGGGAAACGCTCAATAGCAGTGAATTTAAAGGATGCCAAGGGTCAAGAAATCGTGCAAAAATTGGCAACAAAGGCAGACGTATTGATAGAGCCATTTAGACCAGGTACTACTAATCGCGCACAATCCCTAATAGATACCTAGTCATATCAAGTAATGCGTATATTCAATCAATAAATTTATCGCCGTTTATGCTTGCAAACATTTTAGGAGTGATGGAAAAGCTAAACTTAGGGCCAGACAAGTTACTCACTCATAATCCAAGACTGATATATGCAAGATTATCAGGATATGGTCAAACGGGAGCTTTCGCTAGGAAATCGGGTCATGACATTAATTACATAGCTACAGCAGGTAAAAAAACTTTTTATAATCATTTTCATTACGGAAGTGCAACATACACCTCCCCCCACCTGTGTTCAGGAATGTAATAAAACGAGAGGAATTGAATTTATAGGAGTTCTCTCAAAAATCGGAAGAAAAAACGACAAGCCATTCGCACCAATTAATTTAGTAGCAGACTTTGGTGGAGGAGGACTTCTCTGTGCTTTTGGGATTGTTATGTGTTTGCTGGAGCGTCAGAAATCTGGAAAGGGCCAGGTAATATGCTTTATTTAACACTTTTAAACCTTCAAACTAAAAAATACTTGCTGCGTTCGTTTTTGGATTTGGAAGTATTAAAAAATGTGAAGCCCATCCACTAACAGGTTGTTGACATGAGCATGACGGAAGGAGCAGCCTACCTTAGTTCCTTTTTATTCAGTACCAAAGATTTGCCTATTTGGGGTAATCAACGAGGAGCAAATTGGTAATTAGTATAATAACAGCAGTGGATATTATCTGAATGAAAGCTCATTTCTTAAGATTAGATTTTACAAAATCTAAACATCTTTCCTTGTAGGCTTGACGGTGGAGCGCATTTCTACGACACCTACAAAACCAAAGACGACAAATACATGGCAGTAGGCTCCATAGAGCCACAGTTTTATCAACAACTAATGGAAGGGCTTGAAATGACGTCTGACGAAGAGTTCATTCAGCAGTTTTCCGATTTTGAGGAAAGCAAAGAGAAAGTTGCAGAAAGATTTAAGGAAAAAACACAAGCTGAATGGAGTGCAATATTCGATAATCTGGATGCCTGCGTGACGCCTGTCCTCGAAATGGACGAGGCTCCTGAAAGGGAACCAAATGTGTCGCGGAAGAGCTTTACCAAAAACGTGAATACTAGAAATTGGGAACCAGAGCCAGCTCCGAAACTGTCACGGACCCCAGGCGTCACAGGGTCTACACAACGATGTCCTTCTATTGGAGAGCATACAGTGGAGATTCTAAAGGAAATTGGGTACGACTCTGGGAGTATGAAAGACTTGATATCTTCAGGAACTATCCTTGTGGCCGAAGCCAAGTCAAAACTTTAATTTATTTAACATTTTACGATGTAATTTACTCGAGCTAATAATATGTCTTTTCGTTATATTCAGTCTTCACATTCTATTTCATTCTTTCAGTCGAGAACATTTCCAGGAAATTAAAAGACAAACTAATCGCTAATTTTTAATAAAAAACAATTTTGCATCTCGTGGAATTTGGATAGTAGCCCAATTCGCAGTTCCAAGTTCCAACTTGCATAGCATAATTGTGCATTGTGCATACACGGGATTGCCAATTATTTTTAAAGCCAAGGTGCAAAATGCACAAGGATTAGGACTTATTGAGACTTTTAGACAAAGTCTACGATTGACGCTCCAAAAGAGGTAGCTACTTTCCCAGCTCTGTCAACCAGTAAACATAAACCAGTGGAAATAATAACATCTCGGGAATTCCCCAGAGTGGTTCGGTAACTTTTTTTTCTCACACATTTACGCAATACGCTTTTTTTACATTGTCGTAATATGCACCTCAATAAAAATATCATGATTCATGATTTGAAAAGGTACATCCATAAAAAGCATTCAAAGCGAGGAAACTTGCGAATAAATGTCTAGGGGTATGTATGTGTTTAAATTTCTTTATCGTACATCCAGGCAGGTTGCTAAATCTGCATTGTCCATGTTTACCAAGAATGATATGTTTGTGGTTGGGGAATTTCTCTGCCCAAAAACTTCACTTCCTTTTTACTAAGAAAATATTTCGGTTGTTGTGTATCCCCTTTTGAAAGCAATAGGATGGGATTTGGTATAAAACTCTTAAATTCTTTAACATTATTACTCAGAACTCTCAATTCATGAGCATGAACAATACTTACGATTCTGCTATTGTTAGATAACTAATGGCTCAATTTTGTTGTATTTCAATGAGTTGAGAAAACATTCCGGAATTCCGGACGGAAATGAAATCCTGACGGGAACCTTTCCAAAAAGTGTCTCCTTAATTAATTCCATATATATTATAGTATTCGGGTGCATTGTGCATTGCCTCATCTCGCACATATTGTGTGCAACAATTTATCAAAAACGCGATGAAAAACGGGTCCAACGCATTCATAATATGAATGTCGTAATAATAGCGGTGTCCTGGTCTAGTGTGAGAATATTCAATCAGCACAGCAGTGCCTGCTTGGGATTTATTTTGCCGTTTCGCTTGATTTGCTTTTTTGTTTATCCGTAGCAGGGATACCGCAAGATTTGTAGGATTGGGAACTTTTTTGCAAAAACGAAGACACCCATAATATATATTCTTAAAGCATGCATGTGCACGAATTATGCAAATCTTCATAAACTTACGCCTTCCCTCCCAGTATGAATATTTCTTAATATTTAGTCGTTTTTCACGACAGGACTGAGAATGGTCTCACCATAATAATATATCCAGTTCTACAGCTCTGCTACATTGTAGCTTCAACACGGATATTTTCACAAAGAATTTTATATATGTAGTACTGAGCACATATAAAAGGTTATCGTTGTTGTATGTATCTTACGTTACGTTTGGACATGTTTGCATTGCACTATTATTATTATAAAATGAAAGTAGTTATGTGGTGGCAATAGTTCACTCCAGCTACACAAATTCGTTTCACATGGTTAGAATCAGAAGGATAATACTTTTTGCTTCACCAGTTCGTGTCCACTACTTACGTCGACAAACCTGTTCCATTAACAACTTCACAATCACAGCAGCAGCAGCAGCATCCTCGAAAGTTAACTTCATGAAAAATCAACGTACCTACTACAGGAACAAAAAAGCAACAGGTTGCGTCAAGATCTTATATAGAGTATTCCTAAATAAACCGTATATCTATATAGAGGTTTTTCTTTATTCTGGCTCTCATCTCGGCTTACAAAAATGGCCAAAATCTGTTTGCGTATGCATTTATACGTATTTTGATTTGTGTAGATTGAGCACCAAATACAGCACTACCTATGTATATTTTTCTCCATCCATTTTATGAGGTCTGCAAGTCTGCATTCCACTCATTTTAGACTCATTTGTAAACCTGTGCGTTAATTTTCTAGCTTAAGTAGTTTCTCATTTCGTTCGGATAGGTTTTAGTTTTACAGATTGAAACAAAAACAAACACATAAACCCTAATTAGCAATGGAAAATTGCTAATACCTAGAGGACAGGTCCACAGGCCGTCGTGTGAAAAGCTGGGAGAACCACGATATATTTTGAGCTGTGTGTTGACTCCGGTGTGGTGGACAGGTATTTGGAAAATGTGTGAACCTGTGAATGACTGATTATGTAAGACTGCATTCTGTATATCAGACAAGGTCACTGCGATTTTATATAACCTGAAACGGCATAGGTTAAATTCTCTGAAATTACGTGCTCCCATATAAGTGCATAGTGAGTGAGCAACTTAATTTTTTATCTTTGGCAAATATTAGTGCGTACAAAATGAAGGAAAGAATTTAAGGAAGTAATTAGTGCATTAATAATAATAATATATTCTAAATTACCTCTGCCTCTGGGTCTGGTTTCTATTCATGCACAGATAATATGGTCAAAGATAAATAAAATAGAATTATTCTATTATAAATTTCTATAGCCTTTTTATTCCGTTTCGCTTCCAACCCTTTCGTACTTGTTCGTTTACTTGCGTGGATTGGGCAATTTTTCATGGGAATCTTTTCTCACAATTATCATGAAAAATAAAGAAGAGTCACACAGCAAAATCTCTGTATGTATTGTTGAGTAGGTTTTATGACTATGACGGTATACGTAGCGAATTCTCCTTGTTAGTGAGATAATTAAAAATTGTAAAGTGTGAGTAGTAGAGTGCTTCAGTGACTTGAGTGCATAGGTTCATTCCGATTATTCATCCTAGTGATTAAAGCAGAGAATTTACCTAAGTTTGTGTCTGTTGATTCGGGAAAAATGTGTGACAATTCCAAAGAGCAATGTGACAGTGTTTATCGTGCTGGAACTCTGACCTAGTAAATATGTAGTGATTAAAGCAGAGAATTTACCTAAGTTTGTGTCTGTTGATTCGGGAAAAATGTGTGACAATTCCAAAGAGCAATGTGACAGTGTTTATCGTGCTGGAACTCTGACCTAGTAAATATACATACCCACTTGAAATGCGTGATTCCATAAATTCAAGTGAATGCACACCGGGAAACTCAGCGTTGACTTTGTCCTTCTATGTTTGTTACACAACTTCTTATTTTTCTTGATACTCAACACCTACTACATAATATAGTACTCGCTTTATAAAAATGATTCGATACACGATACGAACACCGGGAGGAAACGGGTATATCGCTCGTCTCATCCGGGTATGGTGGCTCCTGGTTCATTACTTTCATACCGTAAAATTTCTCACAAAGCAGTCGTGTGAAAGTCATAGAAGATATAATTACAGAAGTAAGCAATCCTACCCTGACTTGTACAATGAGTACAATATACAATTTGCATTTGAAACCAAAACTTTTTGCAATCAACTCGTATCGCCTAATGTTACCATTTCCTTCTTTTTTATTGTGTAGTGCTGTCGAGAGGAGACACTCAGACCGTCGTAATCACAGGAGGTTCTCGGGGGATTGGAGCGGAACTAGTAAAAAAGCTTTTACAATGCAACATGCATGTCATTATAGGTTTGTGTAAACACAAAACACAATTTGAAAATACATATATCCGATGTATAAAAAGAGTACAATTTTAGTTGTTATACATCTTTTCCAGGTTGTAGAGACTCTGTTAGTGTGAGGAATATTCTGAAGAAAATTCGCCAACGAGGAATTACAACTGGCACAGTCGAGACAATGTCCTTGGATCTTACTTCCCTATATTCCGTTCGGGAGTTTGCTTATAAGATTTTGTCAAGGAATATAGCGATACACATGCTTATCAATAACGGTGAGTCCTCTTTAATAAGACATTTTACAGATATTATTATTTTAAACTATAACTTGTCAGCGACATTAAATTAGATTAAAAGTGTTATTTCCTGTTTTATCTAGCCGGTGTTATGGATGACTCGTATGGCGTAACAGTGGAAAACTTGGAGCACCACTTCCAAATTAATTACTTGGCCCATTTTCTCCTCACAAATATGCTCCTTCAAAGACTTCACGAGTCTGGCACTCCAGACAAATGTAGTCGCGTCGTAAACGTTTCCTCAGTTGCTCATTACGGGGCTTATATTGATCTGGCTGATCCTCATATGACGTGAGTTTTACATTTTACAACAACATTATACACGTAATTTGGACAGAATCCTTGTCTTAACTAATAATTATTGCCAATTTTGTCGGTTTTTAGGCGATTTTACTCCTCTCACAAGGCGTACATGGATTCAAAGTTTTGCCAAATAGCTTTCAGCAATTTTTTGGACAGACTGCTTCAACTCAATGCAGCTAATGTGAGGTCGTATGCAGTTCACCCAGGATTTACCAAGACGGACACGTGGAAATATTCCGAGTGGGTCAAGCGTCTTGGAGTGTTACAGCGATTGCTTTTCAAGGTGTGCTGCTAAACATAATATTTGATTACGAAAAAAAATTAAATAGCATATATACAAACTATATTTTCACATTCTTAATTATCACATTCATTTTTAGAGGGTTGATCAAGCAGCAGAGACAATACTACACGCTGCACTTTCTCCAGATTTGGAGGGGAAAGGCGGAGTTTTCGTCTCAAACTGTGAGATAATTGAGCCGTTAGCAGCGACGGAGGACACAATGCTTCAAAGAAGATTGTGGAATACGTCTTGCCAGTTCGTGGATCTACTCTCAAGTTGTGTCGAAGAAACGGAAGAATCATCATCCGGTGGTGGTGCTACTGCGTCGACGTCGAGTGGTAGCACGGGATACGGAAAACGGGAGACATTCACTGACACCTACTGCCTCCAACCTTATTATGAGTATTTAATTGTCAAACTCTTTACATCTTTTAATGCAAAGAAAAGAGGGTGGCTTCAGTATATCGAGATTTGGAGCATTTTACTCCTACAAAAGTTGGATAAATTGAATTCTCAGTTTAAAGTTTTAAATGTCTACGAATAACAATTTTGGTAATCGAGTGACGCAGAAAAAAAAAGTTCGTGAAAACAAAACTAATAATAATTGTAAACTTTAAGTATAGGCTATAATGTGATGTTTTAATGAAATTGGAACCAGAATAGTCATTCCCTTCCAATCTGTATACCTATATACCTATACGTTATATGAGAAGGACTTCTGTGACTTTGCACAGTTCCTTGTAGTCGTATAGGTAGTCGTAATTGGAAGGTTCAGTACGTTGAAGTATTTGAATTGCAAAAATGAGGTAAAATGGCCTTGGGCTGTACGTTCAGTGATCTCTACATGGTTTTAAATACTCGGTCAAGTTTCATAAATACATCATACATTTTTTAAAATGTCTTTTCGTAGTTTTACATTAATGCTCGTCGAAACTGGACTAACGAATAAATCCAAACAATTTAACGAACCCAATGAATTTTACATGAAGCCCTTTTTACGCTATCCCCCTCCCTAGCAAGTCCTGCGAGAACATAAAGTACATATGGAGAATGAAGGAGTGTATTCATAACTAACAAATCCACGCGTAGCACGTTGTCACTGCCCAAACTTAAAGAAACGATCGTCTTGATCTCCAAACCAAACCATACGCTACACCTCAAACCTCAAACAAACCCGATTGGATTGCTCATTACGGGACCCAGAGGCTAAATGGGTCGTCACGAGAACCTTGGTTGGACCTTATTGGTGATATAAATAAGACCGGAGACTCCACTGCCCATTAATTATATCATACCC
>JAANSN010003347.1:0-18970 GCA_036850665.1 Dicranocentrus wangi | reverse complement strand
TCAAGCCCTTTAAATGTCAACTTTGCTCCAAGAGGTTTTCCACCTGGAGCAACCTACACATCCACGTGGTGGGGGTTCACCGGGGCGAGAAACCGTTCTCCTGCGTCATGTGTGACAAGGCGTGTTCCACCTATTTCCACATGGAGATTCACTTGAGGGATCACACAAAAGAGCGGCCGTATCAATGTAAGAAATGCGACCGGGAATATAGATCTCCTCAGGGTTTGAGAGCGCACTTGAAGCGTTTTCATGCAAACATACTTCTTCCAAAGTAGTAAGTAGCCCTAGTTTAGAGAGATTAATTGTCCGTATGTATTTTTTTGTTTCTTTGTAGACATGATCAAATAAAATAGTGATTATAATGTGTAATTATGTAATTATTGTCCAAATTACTGGTATTTTATTCAAGTAAAAATTAAATGGAAGCTTGGTAGGTAAGTAAGAAAGTACTTGATTGAAAAAACCATGTCATATTTTCTTCTGATTGAATATTTTCATAGTTCAATAAATCCTGCTTTAGTACTTTGATCCCGACGAGTAGACAATGGGCTCTCTATTCCTATTTTTTTGAAAAGAAGATTGCATTTACAGTATAACAAATATTCACAAAAACTATCAAAAAGAAACATGCATCAAGTTTGTGGAGGACCCTTCATAAGAAACAGGAACTTGTTTGACCGTTAGAGCGGGTAGAGATGACAAACCTGACCGGCGGCCCTTGGAGGATGGGAATAATAATTGAACCCGAATTGAGATCATATCAATCCCGCCCTGTTGTCTCCAATCCGCACAAATCCCCTTCAAATCCGGCATTAGAATCCTAACAGGTGTGTCATCATGGAGGATCAGATCAGCATCACGATCAAAACATTCAATTGGCCTTGCCTCCCAAACCATGTTGGCTGCCTGAATAAACGAAAACAACCTCACTTTGGAATATACTTTTTTTAAAATAATAATTTTAATATAATATTTTCCAACTCCCATTTTAGCCTATTCCACAAACCTTTAGCACTCCCATCACCGAAAACTGAGCGTTTGGCAACTCCTTCCTGGGGCCCTCCAAGTCCTTTGGCAACCGAATCAAACTAACGGAAAGACCGGACCTAATTCCTGTGTTCATGGCAGCGTGGAGCACAAACCAACTGGATTCCTTACGTCTTTTATTTGGCGTACATCGGAATAGAACCGGATTCCAGACTGTGGAATCCGTACAGGCTGAAAATTTGTCGAGATGGAAATACACTCCAAACTTTACGACTCGCTCCAAAATCTGGTGGTGCTCAAGAAAGTGTGCGACGGTGTCCTGAAGCTGCCCCTCAGTCACTTTATGGTCGCACTTCAGACCTATCATTTCGCAGAGCGAAACGGCCTTTATTTCCCTAAAACACAATTAATTTGCTTTGAGTTTTGATGATTTTCTTATTTGAAGTAGAATAATTTCCAATTTATTCCACAAGGAAAATTTATCATCTACCCGAAATTTCCATCCAAGGATGATTGCAACGGTTTCTCAGCAATCAAGTTCCTGCACCCCTCGAATGGCTTGGCGCATGTCAGGGCAAGTGGGTTGGTGAGAGTAGCATTGTTCGCAAAAGAGATGACCACCGGTGCACGGGTAAGCCAAGTCAGTTGGGAGTTTGGAGCACGTGGTGCACTTTGCTGTGATATTATGGGAAACTTGTTCAGGATCCATTTTGGATTGAAAGGGTTGATTTTTTCACAATGCCAAAAACAATCAAAGAACGAAGCGACAAATGCAATATATTGCAATAATGCAGGCCCCTAAATAAAATGATTGCAAAAATTCACAAATTGAATGAAAAGTTTAAAACAAATTGCTACACAATTAACACGAAGAGGTTGTACATGTACATCCACTTGAGAACCTAAAGTGTGACAGTATCCAATATATGGTATCCAATCCAAGTTTTGATTTTTGAGTAAACAACTTTCTTTAACATTAATATGAATCACATGCATTTTTTTCATCCTATAATTCATCCTACTTTTGTCCATGTCCCCTTGTTTCGCTTATGTGAGAGGAAGTATAAGGAATTTTCAGATCAAATGCAAGTCCAGCCAAGTCCAATTTAACTAGCTACTTTTAATACTATTTTAGGCAGTTGACAAATCTTGACTTATAGAACCTATTCAAAATTCATTTAATTTTTGTTACTCTAACCCCTTCGGAATCATATATGAACACTCTCGTTTCAAGATGATAATCTTGGGCTAACATGGATTATGCCTTCCACGCTAACGCTTAAGATCTCTCCGTAGTTGGCTCTCACTCAGACATACAATATAATATCCCGTATTAAACAATATATATACGATTTCCTGTAACAGCAGAACACAATGCGCGTTTCTGTAGATACGATATCGGTGGCCTTGTGCATAGTTCGCAGCAGAAACGAATGAATGAATGCTTGTTTATGCAAAGAGTGCATTGCATCGACAAAAAACGAAAAAGTGGGCATAAATGAAATGATTATAATATATACACTGGGTTAGACTGTGCTGTCTGTGTAGCGCTATGTAATCAAAGTGGCCGTGATATTGTGGTTGTTTGCGAAGTTGGGGCTCCTTTGTGTTTGAATAAGTATACCTACTCCCATCCTCAGTACATACCAAACCAAATAAGCTATTCTTCTGCCAACCAAAGTATGATTAATAATGAAAAAGAGCGCCACTACTGTTCACTGTTTGTTAAGCTTAAGCATATAATAAGGAAGATTACTTATTATATAATGGTTACATAAAAGCATAGGATATTTTGCAAAATCGCACACACATGTACATGGGAGAGGAGAATGATTTTTTAAGTTTGTCACCTCACATACGTAACTGGGGATTATTGCAGTCTGATGCAGATCTTACGATTAGTGATGCAAAAAATGTAATGCTTAGAAACCCCTCTCGCCTGGTTAAATACACGAGGCCCAATATAGCAGTAACTAATATGTAACTGGGGATTATTGCAGTCTGATGCAGATCTTACGATTAGTGATGCAAAAATGCCATGCTTAGAAACCCCTCTCGCCTGGCTAAATACACGAGGCCCAATATATAGCATTAATTAATACACTTGATGTATCTGACTTGTTTAACAAAATAATTCAATAATATTTAGAACTTAAAATAAAGGATTTTTAGCGAGGTACAAAAAAATTGCGGCACACACAAGTGATATTTTAGTGAATAGTAGAAAGGAATTTACGGAGGGATTTAATTAGTGGTAGTGGTCGACATCGTAGCATTAATATTCTGTCTGTGCTCACATATAATCAATTGAATTTACGGAGGGATTTAATTAGTGGTAGTGGTCGACATCGTAGCATTAATATTCTGTCTGTGCTCATATATAATCAATTCAGTCGGTTGCGTAATTCTAAAATTCAACTTATTAACCCAACGTCCTAAACAAATGTTCGCTGTGAATTGAAGTGAAGTTTTTAGGAGAAAACCAACTTGTCAATGTGATCCATAATGTAATATATATGTAAATATATTTTGCAGTGTCTCGGTCTGGGTCACCCGTTTTGTGCTTGTTATGTTATGTTGTTGAGAGGTAATAATACCGTGATTGGGACCAAGCAAATATTTTTGTTACTGTAGAATTGGAATAACATGATGAATTTTTAAAAAGTTGTAACAATTTATTACATCTGTAACTTCGACCCGTGTTTACATGTTTTGTAGATTCTGAAGTAAGTACTTATCTCCTCCGGAAAGCCGGTGCTCACAAGCCGTCTTACTAAAAGGAAATCTTGTGGAGTTTTGTTAGTTGCATCGCAGCAGCCTTAAAAACAGGGCCACACACGCTCAGCTTGTTTTGATTGGTAAGTAAATTCAAAGTTGCGTAAGTCACTTGTATTGGGACCAAGCAAATATTTTTGTTACTGTAGAATTGGAATAACATGATGAATTTTTAAAACGTTTTAACAATTTATTACATCTGTAACTTCGACCCGTGTTTACATGTTTTGTAGATTCTGAAGTAAGTACTTAGCTCCTCCGGAAAGCCGGTGCTCACAAGCCGTCTTTAACTAAAAGGAAATCTTGTGGAGTTTTGTTAGTTGCATCGCAGCAGCCTTAAAAACAGGGCCACACACGCTCAGCTTGTTTTGATTGGTAAGTAAATTCAAAGTTGCGTAAGTCACTTGGAACGTCATTTCCAGGATAAATTACAAAATCATTGTATTTTGAATTCTGTAGTCTCATTCGGCTTGCTCTCTTATTCACAAAATGGATGAAACCGGAAACCAGAATGGGTCGTCACAAAAGGATCTCCAGCCTACCGCAAACACCACCACCACCACCAGTTGTCCCACTTGTAGCAAGACAGTCTCCAGCGAGAGATACCTGAAGCTACACATGAGTGTCCACATCCAAGCTCGGATGACCTACTTTTGCCCAATGTGCCCCAAAAGATTTTCAAATTTGAGCACCAGGCGTAAGCACATTGTAACGACTCACATCGGACCACTCAAACCACTTATTTGTGGGCGTTGCAACAAAAGCTTCGCCCGGTCGAATGATCTCCAAGCTCACCGGCGGACGAGACATCAGAAGAAGCTCTCCTCCAAGTGCTCCAGCTGCTTCAAAACCTTTTCCCAGCCCTACAATTTGAAGAGGCACGTCAACGCCGTTCACAAGAAGATCAAGCCCCTGGAATTGTCAACTTTGCTCCAAGAGATTCTCCAACCGGACCAACCTAAACAACCACTTGTTGGGGGTTCACAGGGGCGAGAGACCGTACTCGTGCGTCATGTGCGACAGGGCCTACTCCAAGTATTTTCATTTGGAAATTCACATGAGGAATCACACAAATGAGCGCCCTTACCATTGCAATAACAATTCTTGCGAACGGGAATTCAAATCTAAGCAGGGGTTGACAGCTCATGTGAAGCGTATTCATGAAAAAAGACATGGATTGAATAATAATAATTGAATGGATATTTTGTTTTTGAAATTGTAGTACCTAGTCCAACTTTGAGTTATATTTTATTTAGGAAGTGACTTGACAAGCTTTTTTTGCATTGAAGCATATACTTTCTGATTTAATAATATTCGTACTGTGTGTGCAATTGATCATGCTTGACTTTATTATACTTTACTGGCGTATTCCTTCTTTCCTATACTGCTATTCCTGGTTGAATGAAACAATTAATTATGGTGACCTACATTTTCCCCGCATATATTATCATATCGTCTTACATTTTGAAATTTTTGATTTAAGAAAGATCCTGCACACCATTGTAAACTAATTTTATTCTAATTACTTTTTTCATAAGTTATTCATAAAATTGTTGTTGATAGGTCGTGCGTTTTTGAGTCCAAATGTTTTCCTTCTTTTTTGGTTTTATTCTTTAGCTTTAATTTACAGGTGATTGTATTTTATCATTAGTTATGGCTTATGGCTGATAAAACAAAAATAGTTAATGGAAGGATAAGGATTTTATTCCATTTGCTACTTCATTTTTATATATAAAAGTCATATTTGTCAACACAAATCCCTCATTTAACTTATATGAAGAATCTTTTGAATGGTAATACGGTCGGTGGTGTTTGGAGTACGATATTTCATGCCTGTTCCCGTTCCCCAAGAAACCTTTATTTAAGCAGGTACATGACATGTCTGGGGGAATAAGTACAATGTCGTATTAGTAGTGAAGGAAGACAAAGAATGGGAATGATGATGATGATGATGCTGCATGTATGCATGCTCAAGTGAATTAGTTCACCATATATTTTTTACTAAATGAGATACGTATGCTCGTAATAAGCACATAAGGTATAACTAAAGATATTCCTATATTGGAAAAAAGCTAGAACTGCTTGATTAGGAAAATACACGACAAAAGGCAATTCGTAGCGCATCACCCTTTACACATGTCACATGTTTCAAGAAAATATAATAATAATAATAATACTAATAATTAGAACTCAAGAAGATTTTTTAGCGGGATACAAAAACAAGGGATAAAAAAGTTTTCCTTTGCGGAGTGCTGGAGGGATTGATTTGTGGTTGTGTGGTGGATTTTGTTATGCTCATGATGAATTTTTATGTACTGATAATTTCTTCGACTTTAAACGCATGCTGTGCTAAAATCGCCTTTTCTGTAAGTTTAGAGTGAATCTTTGCGAGGAGAATTCAACTCCCTTTCAAATTGAATTTTAGATCATTTGAATACGTGAGTACTTTGCAGTAGTGTCTGGATCGCCTTGGTGTTTGCTATGTTGAAACCCCGCAAACTCGGCATATTTCTAACTTTTGTATAAAATTTAATTAATTTTAATAAGTTAACAAGTACTTATATATTCGATTAAATTTTAAACAATAACTGTTTTAAAGTATGCCATTTTTTTCCACGTCCAATAATGCCATTTCCATGTCAAAAACCCCAAGAAAAAGTTTCAGTTTATAGCGCATCAACAACATGTCATAATATTATGTATATCATAATACCATCATATCATGGACAATCAAAGTATTTGAGGAGTTCTCTCTAGAAAGGATATTGATATAGAACAAACATTAGGATTTTAGACCATTCACCACTTTTTTCTAAATAGTCATCTTCTTCAATACAAATCCCACATTTAACTTATATGAGAAATCTTGCATGCATGCATGATTAGACGGTGTTTGGATTACGTGAATGTTTCACTTCTGTCGTTCTGTAGTCCCCCCAAAAAAAACCTTTATATTATTACACTAGCTATAGCTCACACCACTCACCACATGCATAACCACAGCAAGTACGTATTATATTATTCTAATTGGCAATGCCAATCCCAAGTTGATTTTGTAATACGAGGCGTATTGTGTCATTGCATTGTATTGTATAAATGTATTGCTTCTCGAGCAGAGCAAGAAAGTTGATGGTTACAGAAGCAGACGATTTTTTTTGCGCAATCCGTGTACACTAATTCACGAACGGGACACTAGAGAATGCATGCTGTAATGCTTCAAGTTTGTTACAGATAACACTGGAACATGGTTATGATGATGATGATGATGATATGCTGCATGCGTGCCCGCCCAAATTCATTATTCCACAAAGGTATTATTGTTTTGGCTTCATGATGAGATACGTATAATATATTCTTAAGTATGTTGGTAATTCAAAGCTAGGACTGCTTGGCTAAAAAAATACACAAACGGTAGTAGCATCTATCTCACACTTGTTTCAAGAAAATAATAATAACATTTTAGTTTTTTAGCGGGGTACCAAGAATTGTGGCACACAAGTGATTTTAATAGTGAAAAGTATAAAAGAATTTGTACTTTGTGAAAAAGAAGGATCTCTGTTCTGTGATCGGTCAGTATTTTATCAATTTTTATATTTATAACATGATAATTTCAAAATTTGAATTTAATCCAAAATCTAAAAATGTGCCAAAAATTTGGAGTGAAACTTTGAAGAGAAAAAGCTGCCTTTCAAATTCAATTTTGATTAATCCATGTTAATGCTTTTAGCAAAGGTGTTTCTGTGTGGGTCGCCTTTTTTGTGTTTGCTATTTTGAAAGAAAGGTATATATATTTTACCGTGTTTGATTGAAGCCATGGAAATATATGTGATTGTGGAAATGGAATGATGTGATTTTAAAACAAGTGTATTATTATTATTATTATTATTATTATTATTATTGCATTTAACGGGTTCATATGCTCTGCGATTCTAAAGTTTAATTTCATATCTCTTTGGAAAGGCGGTGTTGACAAGTCTTACGAAAAGGAAACTTTGTGGTGGAGTGGAATTTTGTTCAACCACTTTCAACCTGTGCTCTTTATTTTGATTGGTTAGTAAAAATACAAAAGTATTTATCTACTGCGAATCAGTGCGTCCAAGTTGCATTAATTTCTGGAATGTCAGTAAAGTCTAAATTTGCTAATTTTTCATAGTTTAATTAAATGTTTAAATTTATTTTTTAAAAATTATTTCAGGGGCAATCCAGTTGCTGCACTTTAAAAAAGGAAATGGACGAAAGCGAAATCCAGCGGAGAAGGCATTTGCATAAAACGTATTTGCGTCCCACTCCATCCCAGTGTCCCACCTGTGGGAAGACTCGCGCCAGTTTCTCAAGTGCCGCCAACCTCCGGCGCCACATTTTGGCTCACACTGGGCTCAAACCCTTTGAGTGCCCCCAGTGTGGCAAGGGATTTGCCCAATCCGCCAACCTACAAACTCACATTAGAATCCACACTAAGGAGAAACCCTTCAAGTGTCCCATCTGCTCCAGGGATTTTAGCCAATCATCTCACATGAAGAGGCACGTGCACGCTGTTCATATGAAACCGAAACCCTACCACTACGAGTGTCAAAGCTGTTCCAACAAGTATTCCAACCCGAGCAGCCTAAAGTTACACATGATGAGGGCTCACACTAATGCTGGGGAGAGGGAGGAGAGGCAATCCCGCTGTTCCATGTGCTCCAAATTTTGTCATTTAGAGAGCCACAACAGCAACAGCAGTGGCAGCAGGAGGTTCCACAGTAGTGAGGCACCTTACCATTGCATTGAGTGCGGGTTGCAAGGTTTGAAGTTTCAGCTCATCATAGTTTGATTGAAGACAAACTGGGTTGGGATACTATATAAATCACAGGAGTACAATAACTTGATGTTTTTTATTCAAGTTTGAAGTTATACCAGAGATGTACAGATTAAAAATTAGCAAACTCAATCTTTATATATTTCTCTACTACTACTTTTTTTCTATTTTAACGAAGAAACTTTGGTACACTTTTTCCTAAATCACGTGCTACATGCACTTTCAAAGTTTGGGGTATATAATATGGATTTCTGAAAACCCCAATTGTTTTGTTCGCTGTTGCATTTAAATTAATTTTAGTAAATATAAAATACCTACCTATATTACAGCAACAAATTATTGTAATTAGGCGTTTTTAATTAGTCGTGAAATGATGGCACTCATCAATGATAAAAGTCTTGCTACATATTTACAATAAAGCGTATATAACTCGTTTCCCTATTCCATCACATGATCATCAAGTGATTCGTCGTCGTCTTGATTCAATTTCCTCTGTACTTCTTTGTCAAAGGCGCACCTATGGAGCCAATTGCGACACCACAAGCTCCTCCTCTCCTTTATTATCCTACTCCTCCGCCTTTTTGCTATGGTCCTAAAAATATAAAATTTCTAAAAAGAAACAACATTGACAACCATCAAAATCACACCGACAAATATCTAGCTACACAAAATACATAATTGTGTCAAAAGCTATTGGGAAAAAGAGAGACCTTCGCCGGACGCCAGCGGTGGGCACGGCTTTCTCGATGCATAATTGATCCAATTTGGAGCTACACTCGTGGAGCACCTCGCTAAAAAATCCCTGGTGGAAAGGGGTTTCTAGCGACGCGGAACACTGGCTTCCTATTTTGGAAAAAGAGAATATAAGATCATGTACAGTAAACACGATGCATTTCTGCCATAATAAAAGCTTTTTTTCTTGCTGGTGCAAAAAAGTAAAAAAAAAAAACCTTCAGGTTCAGGCGCCGCCGCCGCCTCCGCAGGAGAAGGAACTTGTTTGACCTTTATCCGGGCCGGGGATAGCTGCGTATTGGACAAGGACGTAAAATCAAGCCGAATCGTGATCTCACCAACGTTCCAATTCGCGCAAATTTGTTCCAACTCTGCCATTGGCATCCTGACAGGTGGCTTATGATGGAGCAGCAGCAGCTCATCATCATCATCACAATCATTATTAAAACATTCAACTGGGTCTACCCCCCAAACTAAATGTGTTGTCTGCAAAAATGAAAGGAGAATGATATAAGAATCTAGCTTAAATGTTATTTGCAATTTTGCGTCATTCCACTGTGCTTCAATTCAAATCACCTTTGTCATTCCGCAAACAGAAAAATAAGCTTCTGACAAGTTCCCATGGGTTTTCATTCTCGTCCCCGACAATTGAATGCATGTCAGGGCGAGAACGGAGGGGTCTTCCCGGTCCACGGCAATGCGCATCACAAACCAACTGGGTTCTATCTTCGGCGACGGGCTGTAGGACAAAAGCACCGGATTCCAAACTGTGGAAGCGGAGCAGGTTGAAAAGTTTTCAAGGTCGAGAAGCACTCCTCCAAGATCTACTACATGTTCCAAAACTTGGTGGCACTCCCGGAAGTGGTCAATAGTGTCCTGATGAAGCTGTCCCTGCGTCACTCTCACTTGATGGTTGCAATTTAGGCCTAGGCCCATCATTTTACACAGGGGAACGTCCTTGGCTGCTGCTGCCCTGTTAAAGCATTTTTTGTAATTCATTCATGTATATGGATTTTTGTATCAAAGTCCAAAGAAAACTATAATACTATGCAAAATTTCTTGCCAAGTAGAAAAATTTGCAACACACCTGGAATTTCCAGGTGAAGCTTGCCGTCGTTGCCGTTGCTCCCCAATTAGGTTCCTCACAGGCCCTTTGTCTGGCGTAGCGGGACCAAGGAGATAACTTGGCTTTTGATGAGGAGCACGACATGTTTCGAAAGTGGTGGGATTGTCGTTGGAACACTGGAAGTCCTTATTGTCTACTACTAATACTTTTCCTTCGCAACCTGTGCATTTTGCTCTGTAGTAACAACGGTGTGTTTCCTCAATATCCTCCATTTCGGGGTGGGTTTTTTCACAAATATAGTAAAGCAATGATGGAAACAAAACAAAACAACAATAATGTAAAATTGTCCATATACGCAGTGTAATATTATGCAAGCTGCACAAAAATGGTCCGGATAAGGGTAAATTGATTTTTAGAAATTAGAAAGATGATTGCAAAGTTCTTTTGCTTATTATTGTGTATATGCATAAAAATAAAAGAGAGGTTAAGTATCGTTCGAAGACTATAATCTTGTCTCACTCACTCAACAAGTGTTTGTAGTTGAATAAACTTTGTATTCCACCCTTATATGAATTGCAACTAGTCCAAGGTTTTTTTTCATCTTAATCCAACCTTTTCCATGCCATTCCATCAACGTAACGTAACGTTTTACTTACGTAAGAGAAGAGGAGGGGGGGGGTTCAGTATAAATGTAAACCTTGAAATGTACAGTTTTTCTTGTAAGGATAATCAAGCCCTTTTCTATTGGACATTTTGTGACTTTTAGAGTTGAATTGGAAATTAATGCAGGAGTCACAATAATATTTTTGACAGACTTGCTCATGTGGAATTATATGAACACTCTCCCTTCATGATCCAGAGCTGAAGAAGCAGTGAACAACAAGTTGAGCTATTGCGAGATGTGCATAATATTACACATATCCAAGTTGATCCAAAATCTTTTGCAAATACCTACCTATGCATATTATCCTCGCACAAGGTATGCGCGTAAGCCGGTGAAGAACACTATAGCTTTGCTTAGCTCAAAATACTTATTCTTAAATATCATGCATATATCCTTTCCTTTAAACTAAATACATGTCATGACTTTTGCGAGTCAAGAAGAGTAGAGTAGGAGCAAAATTATTGCACTTTGTAGCAGGAGCAGGATTCTCTCCGATGGATTGCTCACATGTGCTCATGTCAGTGCTCTCAGCGTAAGATGAAGATGAAACAAAAAAAAAGTACTATAAGTTATATATATTATGTATCACAGAATAATGCAGAATGCATTTCAGAACCTCATATATACACCTATTCTCATTGTGAGTGCATTAAACTTGTCAATAGCTATAGCTTTGCTTCGTAGGAAAGAACAGGTTATATGGGTTACCAATGTTACCATGTCCGCCTGTGTCTGTCCCTAACAATATTTTTTTTTCACATTGGTATTGCAATATAAAGACTTTTATAATCGTTGACTGACGTCACTATTATGTTTGCAGGTGGCTAACCATGATGCAATGATACGGAGAGGATGATGTTCCATCATCATCGTTTTGTATATAAAAGCGTGTGGACTCTTCCATCGGTGCACAGTAGCTAAAATCATACAGCCAACGAGGGAACAACTCCCGGCTCACCAGCAGAACAGAAACGCAGTATCACCAACTATGTATCTCTCGACATTCTGAAGAGGAAAGCGAGCCGGAGTGGAATAAAAACTTTTCCCCCTGCGTTTGTGCCAAAATAATATGGGATGGGACTATGGCCACTCAAAATGATCGTCTTGCTCCGAATGGCACTTGACGAATCCACAGGGAATTTTTAATACGCCCGTGGTTCTCCTGTGCCGTACGGGGCGGATGACCGTTCTCAACCAACTCTGAACTGAATGCACATTGTTGGCCCTCCGAAATTCAGCTTGCCACAAAAGATTCACTTAATCGTCCAAAGTAAATGGGTCGGTCGGTTCGACAAAGAAAAAAAAGATTCTTTTACACATCCCTCTCTCATCATCCTAGCCTTATTACACTGTGGAGTTTTCATTTTGGAAAATATATCAGAAATCGCAGTTCACATCAGGATGATTTCTTTATTTAGTTCCGTAAAGCTTAAGGTGAGCTCATCCTATGATTCACAAAACTACGAAATACCAGATTTTCTTTCCACGGGATCCTTTTCTACAACACTGCACTTTGTACAGTTCTGTGCAGTCGTATGTTTTTTCTTCCACTATTCCATCATTTTTTGTTTCTCATTTCCCACTTCGCCTTCTTCTCCAACGTTCCGAGTCCGAGAAGGATGATGATGTTGATAATGTTGTAACGACAAAATATGCACTCTGGTTTGATACTACGAACTACAAAAAAACATCACTTCTTCTTTCCCTTGATTTCCAACCAACCAAGAACTCATGTATGTACTTATCTAGCCAGCGCTGCGCTCGTTACCCCTGACTTTATTACTCCACATATATTATCAACAATTATAGCAGGGAGGTCCTAACAATAAGTGTTCATCCTAGTCGTCGTCCACCTCCCCTTGTAAAAATCTTCATGCTTTGACTTTGGAAAATATATGATTATTGCCGTTGCCGTGTAGTTATGCATGTATAGGCATGTATGTGTCTTTTTTCCTGAATCCCGAACGAACACAAAAACTGTATTCGGAGAGGCACCACAGCTTTCGTCTCTCCGTCAGGCTGTCGTGATCAAAAGGGATGGGAAATGGGAAGGAGAGAGAGAGAGGCATCAAACACACACAAGGACACATACAAGAGATTTTTGGACGGAGAGATGAGAATAGAGATTTTCTTCGTATTATTATTATTCCGCTTGAAGATGGACATTCCGAATCCATAGGAGCAGATGCACATTCACCCCCTGCTAACCTTCAAAATGAGCATGATTTGCACTGAAACTACGATTCGCGAATAACACGATTACACGATATATATATATTTATCAATATTTTAATATTATTTACAAAATTACACAAATCATTTTCACCACTCACTCCCTCTATTTACCCTGGTAATTTATACACTTGTAGGGAAATATATGTACACAAAATGATCATTGTAATCTCATTGTGGTTTAATCATTTGAAATGCATAAAACATACAATTTATAAAACTTATGTAATTAGTAAGTCACGATGCTATCAATAAAATCGCCCAATATAAGTTAACTATACCCATTCATCTTTCTCATCATCATGATCCCTCAAAAATGCTGCCAACAAGATTTTGTCCTGGTGACTGCTCCTGCATATACCCATACAAATTCGATTGTGTAAAATGTAAATCAAATATATATGTATACGTTTATATTAGCTTAAACTGAATCGAAAATTGGTTTCGATATCTTCTTAAGACATTATTGAAGAAAATAATAATATAGTATAACCTATCCTATGAAATTAATTGTCCCTCCAACTTATTCCACGAGTCGGTAGGGGGATAAAATTTTACAAACAAAGGGAATGCTAAAATTTTCCAAGTTAAATTAATTTGGTAGCTACAACTTAAAGTGTCGAAATGTTTAAATTTCCAAAAATGTGTTGTTTTTAGCATTAATTCTCCAGGATATTTACATCTTAAATCTTAAAAATTTACATTCAATGTCCCCTCAAAAAAGTCTTAATCAACTCCACTTTCCGTTATTACTACCTTCTCTCAATCATGATACATGATTCCTTCCAGTTAGTCCGGAGAGCTGCTGAATTTGATATAACTCTACATAAAACGCGATGACAGGCGCCGGAAGCCGGAATTCGACCATTGCCTCCGCCATGGTTTTGACCCCTGTCAAAACCAGTGAGGCGATTTTTTGTCCCCAAGTACTGCATGAGGATCTTCCTGGAAGGGGTCGAAGACCGGGTACTGGTCGACCCCGACCCCGTACTAAAAATACAAGAAGCAGACACATTACATTATTTTGAAATTTTAATATTATCTCAGTAATAAATTCTAAATTATGACTTCCATTTCTCATTTTTTTAAACCTTACATTTTTGACTCTTCCAATAGTGGCACGTAGAGTTTGGTACCCCGAAAGCTTTGGAGACTCTAAGAGTTCTCTATCCCACTCAGTAATGCGTCCACAACCCGTTTCTTTAACTCTGGTGAGTAGCTCCGCTTCGGACGAGTGACCCTGACGGCAGGCAGTGGCAGTCGTCTGTTTGGTCTCAGGTTAGCAGAAAAGTGGGTTGGCTCTGGAGCCACCCGTGAGCCCGACCTGGTGACACGATCCTAAAATAAATGATGCAAAACCATTATGATGCGGCATATTTTTAAAACCAAAACTCTAAGGAAGAAGAAAAGAAAGTATAGTTTTTCTCACTACTTTTTGTTTCTTACCATTTGTCCACTCCCACCCTGCTGACGACTTCCTCCGCCAGACCCACTTGCCACTGGCCAATTGGCCCACCCATCATCTCCCTGGCTACGATGGGCGAGCGGATTCATAACCTGTTGTCTCCTGTTTGGCAAATCCTGTTGTGATACACCACTACCAACACCTCCTCCACCTCTTCCTCCATTGCGCCCCCTTTGTCCACCTGCTGGGTGAGTAGGCCTCGTGGAGTATGAAGGTCCGGGGATCTCGATCTGTCTTGTTGTTGGACGTATTTGACTTGCACTTCCTCTTCTTGTGGGGCCGCGGCGGGTCGGCAGATTTTGCAAATTCAGTGGGGTCACTACCACACTGCAATCTCGCATGGGTTCAACAACATCGGTGGGCATATTGTTTTGCACTCCACTTGTCACCCTATTCTGATCCAATGCCAGCCTTTCCAGTCCTTTAATTTCTAGCATTTTCGCCGCCAGAGCGATATGCTTTACATCTTGGCGATTGACCTTCATGTCCCCCGTGTACATAAAGTTTATGAGCGCATACAGCGCCCAAAACTTTACCTCATGCCGTATAGACAGGTTCAGGGGCTCCTGCTTTGGGGATGCAAGCAGCTTGGCAAACAGGGCTGACCTGCCTGCCAAAACCGCCCTGTGGCACTTGATCGTGCGCCCCTCACAGTGGAGCACAATGTCAGTATACAATCCCGATTTCCAGGACCCACGCAATAAATTTGCTAAATGTACGTCGCCGTTTTGCTGGTAGATAGTGGTCTGGCCAGTACCACCACCACCACCACCGTCGCGGCGAATAACTATTTCGAATTGCGAAGTTGATGTTGTTGTTGCCATGTCTTCTTTTTTATTTATGAAAAAAGTATGTATTTAAAAAACACAAAACAAGAATTGTTTTCCGAATCCTACCAAAACTTTTTCGTCACTTTTCACAAACTCACTCGTGTTGCTATTGCACCTTTTTTCCTTATTTGACTTGCAACAAAACTTGACAGAGCCTTGTTTTTATGATTTTATAAATGAAACCGACAAGTTTGCACTTTGGTATTATTTCACTCACTTCACGAAAAATCTTAGCCTGGCTCAGTTTTTTTTGACTTGTTGAATGTTTTCCAAGAAAAACACTTTGTAGACGCTTTAGTTCTTTTTACCAACAATATTCTTGATGATGACGAATCAAAGCTAATGGAAAATGATTCATATAATATATTTATTATAAACTGGGTGACTAAAAAAGTTGTCTATTTTTGTCAATAATAACGTCAACAGTATGTTGCAAAAAATTGTCAATGCATGTGCATGCTTTTATTGCAAGAAAATATATATATAAGACAACAACAAGAATGATGAGTCACGTTATCATTATCTCCTCACCCACTAGAACGTTGGGCCAATACTAAGTACTGGTTAAAAATGAAAAGCCCCTGTGCTTGTGTGTGTGTGTGTATTCAAAGCCACTACTCGTATATGATAGAGATTGATGATCTACGATGTGCGGTCAGAGATCCTGTCCCGTGACCTCCATGAAGTAACGGCCAAGAGAGGAGTTGAGTCCAGATCCAAAGTAGGATATCCCAAGTGTGACGGACTGGCGCACTCACTCACACACAGAGGGCATTCTTTTATATTGTTTGATGATTATGTATTTTGTCAAAGTAGCAAAATTACTGAATTCATTTTCATTTTGCGTTTCTGTAATGTCATGTGCTGGTTAACTGTCTGCTATTAATATAATCATACTATCCGAGGAATGAAACTACTCTCCATTACTTTCCCAATCTTAGCAAGTAATGTTTAATTAAGAGTGCACTTGAGTGATCCAGGGTCAGGATATATTATACTGTTGTTGCATAACAGGTATGCAAAGTATTATTTATAGGGATCACTTTGTGACGGACTCACTCACTCACACACAGAGCTTCCCCTTTTATTGGATGTGCTATATGATTTTGATTCCCGCAAAACAGTCAACTTGCTTTTGCAAACTTGCTCTTATATTGTAGATCCCATTTATTAGGTGGCAGATCGGTCGGTAGAGGATTTCTTGAGCAGCATGTCAAAATGTGCTGAATGCCTAAATATCATCATTATTCTTTCACAATCACAAAGAAACAAAAAGAGTCGTAAACATAATAGCCACTAAACACAAATCGGGGGTGTATTCAATTTTTACGTTCCATTGTATTAAACAGTTTAATCACACATTGTAACTGTTTTTCTATCAACATTTTACACCAGGAATCATCAAGTATCATTATTTTCTGAAAGTTAATTACGGTTTCATAAAAACGAGACTTGATCTCAAGAAGAAACCAGCATTATAGCTTTTTAATTTACTTTGGATGTAGCAGAAGCATTTCTGCTACTGCTACTGTTGGGACATTTCTTTCATTTTCATCTCTCCCATACGTACCAAAAAGGAGAAATTATGAATGACGTCTAAAAATACACAAAAGCCTAATTAATACAGACCATCTACATTATGCTCTTCTAAATCTCAACGCTGCTATATTCGTCATCAAATGCAACTCTCAACTTTTTATCCATGAGAAGAAGCATAAAATTAAAATATTGAATTTAACAAGAAGAAACCCTTCCATCCTTATGTCCTCCTGGAGATGAGTATCAGAATACCCATAGTTATTTCCCATTTCCCTCTGCTGAGTTCCGTATAATACTTATATCATAAGAAAATGCAAGAAAAGAAACCAGGCAGCCACTAGCCGTCACGCAACAAATACAGAACTTGCGATAATTGTTTATACTGATGAATAATAGTAGCTGCTTTATAACTAGACGGAACTCCCCGTTTCTATCGGTCGGGGGTTCGTTCGCCGCTCGCCAACATTATTTGGTGGTTACATGAATTAGATTTCATTTGTCATGCCAGTAAATATTATGATGTAGGTGTAACGAAATAATAAGTAACTTTATATGTATGAATTAATACGTAAAGCTAGTATGTACCAATGTACCAGGTCACATTTTTGTCAAATTTTCATTCCAAAACGTGGAATGTAATAATGAATGAATGATCCATATTACTAGTACAATCACAGTTTCCATTAATGGTTCCATCGGCCATAACATTCCATTCCAATATATACCTACCGACACGTTTAGCTTTACGGTTTTTTAATTGCACAGCAATATCCAGTCATAAAGATGTCCGGCAATTTTAGCCATTTTCAGGATTATCATCAACCTTGTCGTGTCTGTCTAGTTAGGTATGTAGCGTATTATTATTATTATTATACGTAGTAATTTCAAAGCCACAGTTAACATTTAGACTATCCCCATAATTCATTTTGATTATGATGAACTTCACCTTTCGATTCGGGATGGTTTGGTTGTTTATAGTATTGATGTATTTTTTTTTCAATGTGTAAACACCAACATACTCTGTTCTCGCCCTCGAAGCAAGGTGGATGTGAACTTGCCCTTACATAAATGAATGAATCCTTCCATAAATATTATGCAAGAGTGCTGATATTAAAAATCAATCCAATCAAGTGAAATTTTTTCAAAACAATATTTTCAACCAAATAACAAATTTTCTTCCTCCTTAGACATGCTTCATACAAATATGAGTTAAAGATTTAAAATCAATTGACATGATATCATTTTAATTATATACTATATATTTTATATTCATTAGTTGTCATTCAAATGAATCACGTGTTACATGAGAGGAAATTTACTGACTACATGGATTTTTTTACTTATTGTTCAAATATTAAAATTTTAAATAAGCAAAAGAAATATTATAATATGATGATGAATAAATTGTAATGATAAAGACTCACTGCTATGCTCTAACTAGTACCCCAATTTTTCTACCATATATATAATCCAAATTATAACCCAAAATTATTACTATATTAGATATACATTTTATAGAACATCTCCGCCTCCAAACCCCACCCCTTACTATTCCAATTCCAACTCTCCTCCCCGTAAACAACCCCAACCCAATTCTACTATTTAGGTGAGGATGAGCCTCCTCCTATTCCTCCAAAGTATCGAGTAGGCCGACCTGGCCGCAACCCATGTTGACGTTGTTGGTCAGCAGTTCGTTCTGCAAATAAACCAAAAAAATACCCGTTAGTTAGTTATCCCTCATCATCATCAACTTTTGTAAATTATGTTTACAGAAATTTTGATCCAAAATATTATTATCTTTATTACCTCGATTATAACCTTGGGCCACTTTGGCCCGATACTTCCAAGTTGACAGTGTGCCGGGAAGGACCTTAAATACCTT